>JAUZNJ010073507.1:0-18868 GCA_034780135.1 Jordanella pulchra | reverse complement strand
TTAAATCCATCAAAAATCCGATCGACGTTTAGGTGTTTCATTTTTTTGTCGTTGGGTGTTTCATTTTTTTGTCGTTGGGTGTTTCATTTTTTTGTCGTTGAATGTAAGGCATATATTTCCGTGCATTTGCTTTTAACGCAAAAAGGCACGTTGATGTATAGTGATCTCCAGGAAGTGGACTGGGCAGCGCAAACGCAGAATACACTCCTCCTCCACATCTTGCATCATCGGTCTTTTAGGGGAACCGGTTAAAGGCAGCTGTCACTTGTTGTGTATCTGAAGGGGAGGCCTTCTCACTGGCTGCACGGTGAGATTGGAAGCAGCATGCATGTGAAAGATAAGCTATCAAAATGCTTCAAGGACCTTATTTTAACAACCCCACCTAGACATACCCTGCTCAGTTTGAAAAAAAAAAAGCAACTTGGGCTTCAATGCACGGTAACTGAGTTCTTTGCTTATTAGCTTGTTATTCAACTTTAGCTAAGTTGGATCTCAGTGATGCATAATTTTTAGTTTTATTTTTGTCCATTCATAAACTCGGCACTGGATCTCAGAATTTTTTTCCTTTTTTTTTACTCTCTTACTTCATTAGCTTGCTCAGTGTTTTTGTTGGACCGGTTCATGGTGACAGTGCATGATGTTTTCAGCATGACCTGCTATTTTGTATGTTTGTATGTTTTGGTTTTGACAGGTGGGCAGGATGGGGGAGCGGACCGTTGGCGGCCCTGTGGCTGCGATCTCTCCAGTGCAGCAGATGCTGGCCTCTGGCACTGGAGCCCTCCTCACATCTCTATTTGGTTAGATTATAGAAACGAGAACAAGCGCCTTGGGTTTTTTTTTTAACTATGTTTTTTTTGTGTGTTTTTTTTTCTCTTTCATTTGCAACTATTTTATTGCTTCTGTGTTGTTGTGATTTGATGTGGGGTTCTGTTTACAGTCACTCCGCTGGACGTTGTGAAGATAAGGCTGCAGGCTCAGCAAACACCTTTCCATCAAGGTACAGACAACTGTTAAATTGTGGCTTTATATTATTGCGCTAATATCTAACTGCGCTTTGCACCTGAAACTAACCCCTCCATTCTGCTGTTTTTCTGCTCCACCCTGGCTTCGTTTTCCAGCTTTAGGCTGTGAATCTGCTCCGTGGGTTGGCGTCAGCCGCTCTTCCAAATGTGAGTATCGATCTACTGCAGCAGTACAGCCAGTCTGTCAGGAAAAAAATGTTTCCGTTCAGCCACATGGGAGATAAACCCTTTCTGCTTGTGAAGCTAAAATAACCTCCTGTGGTTTTAAGTGCTTTTCTTCAGCCCAAAATAAATTGTAACAAGGACATCGTTGGTGTTATCTGATGAGTGTCAGTGTCATTGCCCCCATTGGTTGTTTGAGTTGAATAATATGAGACCCAACGTTGGATTAAAAAAAAAGTAAATGACAAGGTTAATGAGTAACTCTGGGTGGTCATGCAGGTTATGCATGCTCTGCTGTCTCTTTTCTCACTAATGGTTTTTCTGTGCAGGGAAGTGCTTTCTTTATTGCAACGGCCTGATGGACCACATCTATGTGTGTCAGAATGGAACCAGTTGCACCAACTGGTACAGAAAGCCAACACATTTCAGTGGCACTCTGGTAAGTAGCCATATGTCCACCTTTTTTTTTTTCCTTTTCTGCATTTCTAATATCTGGATGATTTATTAACATCTTAGTTTTGTTATTTTTTTTTTTAACTTTTTGACACAGGATGCTTTTGTGAAAATCAGCCGCCATGAAGGACTCCGGTCTCTGTGGAGTGGGCTGCCACCGACACTGTGAGTGTTCGAAGAAAATAGCTTTTCAGTCGTTGGCGTGTTTTAAACCCCCCCTCCTAATTTGGTAAATGTAAAATGATGTGTATATTTTCTCTTTTCCTTCTACATTTTTACACCACTTTTCTTTGTGCAGTCAGGCTGCATTTCATCTTTTATTTTCACGTTTAAAAAGTCAATTTTTTAACCTGAAAATTGGCAAGCCTTCCACGAATTCAAAGAAAACAAACTGAAGGGCAGGGGTGGGATCTCTGAAATGTTTGTCCATGCAGCAGCGTTATCCTGAAGGTAAACCTTCACAGATGAGTGTCCAACTTAACCAGATGGATAACAGCTTCTGACTTTTCAGAAATCAATTTGAAGCAATGATTTCTTTTGTTGTCTGAACAGCATCAAGTCAGCAAACCTAATTGGGCTGTTGGGTTTGCGTAAATGGAACACCACGATCTGTTCCTTGGTTTTAGTCCTTACTTCTTTTTCCCCCTCAAATAAGCAGTACATGAGATTAACGCCTGGGTCTCTGATTGTGGTGCGGAAGCTGCAAGAAACCCAAATCATTCGAATCAGTGTTTACACTGACATCAGCTACGGTGCAGTACAGGAGTGGTTGGGTTGATCACTGAAATTATTCTGCAAGAATTTTGGCTGGAAGCTGCAGCGATCTCTGCATCAAACACCTGAATTTCACAAACCAAACAGGAAAACTCGGAAACATCACACCAACTTCGCTAGAAAAACAAAAAGGCTGGAAATAGAAGGAACAGAGGGGTTGTTAGCGGGTCATACAGGATATATGTTCGCACTGTGTTTACTGTGAGCCAGCGTAAAGGTTAAGAAGGTTACAGATTATCTTAACGCTTGATGGCAAATCATATGTGGTTTACGGTCATCCATGACATAATACCGCAAACCTCACAGTGAGGCTTCATCTAGCCTCTAAAAAGTAGAGAACAGAGATGGTGATATTTCAGCCGGCCCATATTTTTGTGTTTTTGTCTTGTATCGGTATTCTCAGACACACATGCATTCCCTGATCATTTTGATGATTCACCAGCTGTGCATTACTATTCCATCCATCTGCTTTCCACTGTTGGTGTTCTTTTTGTTTAAATCAACATCTGTGTAACAGGTGTTTACATTGCATCATTTTTATCATTTAAATGAAACGAGAAAAAAAGAATATCGGCCTGAAAAATCAAGGATCGGCTCGACTGATGTCAAAATAATCGCTATTGCTTTTAAAGAAACCCTGCGTCTGTCGGTCTCTAGTGGAGAACATGTTACACACCGATCCCTGACTGTCTGTCTCTCAGTTATCTTCTTTAGTTAGAATAATTAAAGAATGGGTCCAGGGGTTAAGCTCACGATCCCTGTATGGAGGCTTTGGTCCGTCACAGATTTGAGTGCCGCCCTGGTGACCTTTGCTGCATGTCAGCTCCCTTTCTCCAATCCTATTTCCTGATTGTCTACTCTCAGAAAATCAACAATAAAATAAAGGCAACTATAGCCTGAAAAATAATCTTTAAAAGAAAAGTTCAAGAAGGTGGGAAGTCTTCTGTTATTAAATGTTTCCTCCAAGCTTTGCAGCTCGAACAATATTCATTCCTAATTTTTGAATCCTGTTTGTCTGAGCAAATTATGTTTTTATCTATGATAAACGTTCAACTTTCATGATGCATAGGAATTCAGATTTTTATGTTTATGTGTGTGAAGGGTCATGGCAGTTCCAGCCACAGTCATCTACTTCACCTGCTACGACCAGCTGAGGGATTTCCTGTGGTTCGGTCTGGGCCTTCAGGGCAGCTATGTTCCTCTTCTTGCTGGAGGTCTTGCCAGATGTGAGTGCAAGGAATAAACCCAGAAGATCTCTCCTTCCTTAGTCATGTTGACTTAATCCACAATGTTTGTGTGTGATGTTGTGACCTCAGTGGGAGCTGTGACTGTAATCAGCCCCCTGGAGTTGGTCAGGACCAAAATGCAGTCCAGGAAGCTGAGCTACAGCGAGCTGCGGGTGTGCATCCGCTCAGCTGTGGCCCAGGACGGTCTGCTGTCTCTGTGGAGGGGCTGGGGACCCACCGTCCTTAGAGATGTGCCTTTTTCAGGTGAGAAAGGTTGACCTTTTAAGATCCATTAACGGTGAGCCGAAGAGTATGATTTGATATTGATTGATTGATTATAGTAATGCTGAAAAATGAAAAGGTTTCCTCGTGACGTAAATTAAGAATTACAAACCCTGTTATGCAGTGAGAACAGTTGGACTTTTTTTTACGCACTATTTATGGATTATAGCAATCTAGAAGTTACATATTTAAACAAAAACTGATTGTTACTTAAACATGTTGGAGCTCCAATATTACAGTAACTGACTCAGAAATATCTGAACCAACCCTTTAAGGTGTCTGGTGGAAGAAAAAAAAAAAAAAAGCGAGTCGAGGTCTTAACAGTGTTACTACCTGAAGTGCAACATTCTCTGCCGGTAATAATCCTGATTGTGTTCTACTTCCAGCTTTGTACTGGTTCAACTACGAACTGGTGAAGGCCCAGCTGTGTGAACAGTACCGAACACCAAAGGCCAACTTTTCCATCAGCTTTACTGCAGGAGCTGTTTCTGGAGCCGTGAGTAGTCGGCAGTAGTAGCAGTAGTAGCAGTAGTAGTAGTAGTAGTAGTAGTAGTAGTAGTAGTAGTAGTAGTAGTAGTACACCTGTTCTACATAAATCACTGGAGGATAGCTGAGGGCTTTAGGGCTGAGCTGTATTATGATAGAAGGCTTTTATATCAGTCAAAATCAAAAAGGAATGATTAGTGTTTGGTTTAGCTGTTTGAAATAAGGACCAGGGAGGATAAGCTGGAATTTAAATTGAAGCTCTAAACCCTGTTTGAACCATTTTATCAAACCATTTTAGAAAAACAACCTGGCTAATTTTGGCAATTAGAGGTTGAGAGTTTAAATATTTCTTTCCTCTGCCTACATTCCTCAGATTATCACGTAGTTCTGGTTCAAAGTTCAGTGAAAATTTTAATCAGACCTATATTCTATTGATATTCATCAGGTGTTTGTTGCAAAAAAAAAACTGACGTTGTGGGTTTACAAACACACGACAAGACATCTCGACACTATTCAACTGTGTGGCCAATCATGTTGCAGTGTTATGGTTTAGGGCGGGACATGTAGCTGTGATGAAAGTGCGAGCCGACGCAGCTGAACCAGCGCAGGAGGACGTAGGCGTATAGTTGCTGTCATATCTGTTTTTAATTTGTTACCCTGATTGTCTTAAACAGCGTGTAAATATCCGTCCTTTTCCCCTCCCCTTTTGCTTCCCTTCCATCACATTGCTTAAGTTTCCCGTCTTGCCTGAATGATTTTCACGCTGTGTGTGTTCAGATCGCTGCTATCCTGACGCTGCCGTTTGACGTTGTGAAAACTCGGAGGCAAATCCAACTAGGAGAGAGGGACTCTTTGGGAGGTCTGTGTGCTTACATGTTTACTCCAGGAGTTTATGACCGGTTGAAATGTTCTTTTTGTTGTAACGGAATCTGCTCTTGTTACCAGCTTCCATGAAGGGAACCACTTCCACTTGGCACATGATGAAGGAAATCTGGTCTGAGTTGGGTTACAGAGGTCTCTTTGCAGGTACACACATGATCACTTGTTGAATATAATCCCTTGTTTGCTTTGCTTTGAAGTGAGAATATTTTTGTTTGTTATTTTTTTTTTTAATGTAGGTTTTATGCCCAGAGTGATCAAGGTCGCTCCAGCCTGTGCGGTAATGATCAGCAGCTATGAGTTCGGGAAGGCCTTCTTTCAAAAGTTGAACCTTGATCAGCAGCGACTGGTGGCATGAATTTGGACAGCAGGGGATGCTGATCAATGTGACTGGAAAAAAACAACCTAGACTCTTTATACAAGAAAATGATGAGCAGGCTGGCCTGGATCTATTTTTCTTTGAACATTTAACATGAGGTTCATGGTTTGTGGAAGGGTCCATCCCTCTGCTGACTGGCCTGCAAACCTTCACGTCTTACTGAGTCTGCATCTCAAAAAAGACTCTGGACTTTATGCATGTTTTAGAACATTTATTAAAGGATGGAAGAAAAGTTTCAATGCTTCGATGAGAAGATTTGGACTGAAAGTGCTGAAGATTCATCTTTTACCCTGAGACCACTCACCCACTGTGCATGAGTGGTGCACACTCATAAAGACTGCAATGTGATCTGTATTGTAACATAAGCCAGATAACCTCAAGGCTGATTGTTTTCAGTACAGAGTCCAGATAAGACGCTTCATCCTGCACATGTCATCTGTTGTCCTGTTGCGGTAAAACATGACAATTTTAGCACGTGTCTGCTATGTAGATGCTTTAAAGATGATGATTGAATTATTCTTTTCATGTGTGAGAAAATGCACCCAGAACAATAGATTCATGTTAGGAAATGCAAGAGTTAATGTCATAAAACACCTTATCTTTGGAGGATACGCTCACCTACTGATGCAAATTGTTAAGATAGCTGGAGTGGATTTCATTAGAGCAACTGTTGGATGAATTATTTAGATTCATAGAAAACTTTTAGTAGATGGGTGATCCATGAGTTAGTGGTGTTCTTTAGACACTGGACCATAAAACAAGGAAATGAAGATTTCATTTGAAGATGTCTGTTTTCTTTCTGTTTATACGACTGAACTTGTAATAAAATGATACAAACAGATTTGTTCAAGGAGCAACATATTTTCAGTTTTATGCACGAATACTTATACTGTGGTTAGGTGGAAGATGCACACCAGGAAAAAAAATTGGTTACATCATCGTTTAGTGGGAAAAAAAAATAAAAACCTCAGTGGTTGCTGAAATAACTTGACTAATAAATAAACATAAATTAAATTCAGACATTGCTGTTCAACAAAATTAGTTTATATATTAAGTTATTATTACATCAGGCCAGGACAAAAACTATGGCATCCCTAGAAAATACTGAAATGTGACCAAATGGACATGTTGATATTTAACGTTTTTCCACTAATTAGCTGCAAAAGTATTTACAATCTTATCAATCAGTGATCTATAAACAGGGCTACAGGTAGACGGTGTGCTGTTTGGTGACAGGATGTGACTACAGTCCCACATATTTAGAAATGATAGATTAAAAGGGTTAGGATACATAAAGACATACATTAAATTATGTTTTTGAAACTAGAAGCAATTTATAAACATAAACTCTCATTTATATTCATATTTGTTTTTTCCTTACGCCTTACCATACATTGAAATTTGCTCTGAAAAAACGTTGAAAATGGGCATAATTTTGTAAAAGAAGAATTTGTAAGCAAATTTGGATTATAAATGTTGGAAACAAGAGTTTATGCTTTATGCTAAAATGTATTTAATAAGTAAAAGTTAAATTTAAAACAACAACAAAAAACGTTCCAAACGAATAAGCTAGTTAGGTGTTGTTTGGTTGAACAGCGACACAGAGTGGCTGAATGTTGAGTGTGTTTTTTTTTTTTTTTTAGAGGCGGGGCTTTTTTTGAGATAACTCTCACGCAGATTCGCGCGATACTTCCTGCACTATATATTGTTAGTTAGCCGTTTGACAGGCCTCTTTCAATCGGACGGGAGACGGAAATGGTGAGATGGCATTCCTTTTGCTTCGTAGTTTACAGCTATATCCTTTCCCTATCTTATGCATCTTTCACATCTACATACATTAAAATGGTTAGATCGTCAGACTTGAAGCTTATGAATACATTTTTACAGCCATTTCTAGTTATTGATGCTCCTTTTCATACTCATCTGGGCATTACATGTGGAGAGTTCCCGGTGGCCCTGGATCCAAAATGGCTGGCCTAACCACGCCAAAAAGATGCGTGTAAAGTAACAAACGACTAATTAAACATCAGTTTGAATCCAATTGAAAGATTAATTTTAAGTAAGGTGGATTTTGTATATAAGGTTCAACGCGGTAAAGCTAAGTGAGACTGCAAATAGCTGGCATCAAGTCGAATGAGATACAAGTAGGTCTCAAATGACGCTTGTTTTCGGAAGCTAACTTGTCAACAAATTTACCCCGACAGTCCCACCGTAAGTTTTCGGCTCCGCGACACGGATCCCTGGGCTTCCTGCCCCGCAAAAGAAGCCGCCGCCATCGCGGTAAGGCCAAGAGCTTCCCCAAGGATGACCCCAGCAAACCTGTGCACCTGACCGCTTTCCTGGGCTACAAGGCCGGCATGACCCACATTGTCCGAGAGGTGGACAGACCCGGCTCAAGTAAGTGTAATTGCAGAGTTTGAAATATACATGCTGTGATTATGACGTCTTAAATACTCATAATGCTGCCCTATAGTAGGGGGGCAATTTCCTTTCACAGCTGTCTTTTAATATGGGTCTTTTAATTTTATGTTTAATGCCCAAATATTTAAATAGCGAGTCTGGTATTAATCGCTTTGGTCAGAGGTCATTTGCCTGGTTTTGAATTTGACAATATTTCTAATTACTAAGTAATACGTAGTTTATCAGAGTAATGGAGAGGGGTAAATTATAAATTTTACTTTGTTTCTAAAATGTCTTTAATTTTATTTTTGTAATGATTGCACTAAGTATGCTGTTTTGTGAAATAAGATTATAAAGATTAAAATTAAATTTTAGGCTAAAATTCTTTAAAACTAGTACATTAAATTTCAGTCATTTAAAACAGAAATTCAAAGCTGTAGACCTGATGTCATTATGTCTACGTGTAAATGCTGGTGTCAGTGACATAAAAAAAATGACCACAAAGTTTGCCAAAAGCTGCATCCTTTTTAAACGGCTCTTTAATTGGTTCGAAGTTCGATTGATGTTGTTGTCCATAAATGCAGCCAAGTGGTGTTATTGGAAGGATTTGATGCTACATGCTCCAGTCAAACCAAATATGTACGACTGTCGATGTTTATCATTTGCCTTCAAGAATATGGGAGTAGTAAGGTTCTGCCTGTGATGAGACTCTCGACGGGCGGACAGAATGGGTTTATACCCCCTTGCTGAATGTCGAGTCCTGAGTGCAGCAACTGCTGACTGCAGTAAAATGTGGATGTTGGGTTTTCTCAGTTGATGGTGGTTATTTTATTATATCAATGCAGAGGTCAACAAGAAGGAGGTGGTCGAGGCTGTGACCATCCTTGAGACCCCTCCCATGATCGTGGTCGGTGTTGTGGGCTACGTCAACACCCCCCGTGGTCTGCGTTCCTTCAAAACCATCTTTGCCGAACACATCAGTGACGAGTGCAAGCGTCGCTTCTACAGGAACTGGTGAGTTTTTACTGAAACCAAAAAAATGTTAATGTCGTTGAAGCAAATGTTAGTTGCCAGTGGAAACGAATCAGAAGGTTTTTCACTGGGCGAGTCTAACATTAACGGTGGCCCCCTGTGGCAGCTCCGCTCAGGTGCCACGTGCCCTGATGAGCTCCGGGCTCCTCTGGCCAGTGGAAAGTGCTTCTTAGAAACTGAGCCATGAGCCGAAATCCTTCAGAGCTGACTTGGCCCCTCTATCCTAGACTGGAGGGGGGCTTGCAGCAATGCACCGTGTTCCTCCGCTGGCCCCCGTTGGGGTTTATGAGGGACCTGTGCCAACCCAAGCTATGCTTGCTCCTCTCAGGTACAAATCCAAGAAGAAGGCTTTCACCAAATACTGCAAGAAATGGCAGGATGAGGATGGCAAGAAGCAGCTGGAGAAAGACTTTGCTGCCATGAAGAAGTACTGCCAGGTCATCAGGGTCATCGCTCACACACAGGTTAGTACCAGACTTAGAAACGTTCTGCTGTCCTTCTGTCTGTGATGAGACCACGGAACCTGCGTCAGGCATGGCGCCCGATACCCATGAGGAGATCTTCCATGCTGCCTTCCTTCTGAGACTACGTTGCTTAAAGCTGAATTCTTACTGGAGCACTAAGTTGTAGCTGTTTTGCTGACATGGTTTTTACTCTGCAGATGCGCTTGTTGCCTCTGAGGCAGAAGAAGTCCCACCTGATGGAGGTGCAGCTGAACGGAGGCACCATCTCTGATAAGGTGGACTGGGCTCGCGAGAAGCTGGAGCAGGCTGTTCCTGTCAACACTGTCTTCAGCCAGGATGAGATGATTGATGTGATAGGTGTAACGAAGGGTCATGGATACAAAGGTAAGCTATTTGATTGCTTATAAAACCCCGGAGCATCTTGGTAAAGATATTTAGAGGCTAAATCTTTGTCCTTCAGGTGTAACCAGCCGCTGGCACACAAAGAAGCTTCCCCGCAAAACCCATCGTGGTCTGCGTAAGGTGGCCTGCATCGGTGCGTGGCATCCAGCCCGTGTGGCCTTCTCTGTTGCCCGTGCCGGTCAGAAAGGCTACCACCACCGCACAGAGATCAACAAGAAGATCTACAAGATCGGTCAGGGCTACCACACCAAAGACGGCAAACTGGTCAAGAACAACGCTTCTACAGAGTACGATCTGACCAACAAGAGCATCAACCCCCTGGTATGAAGCCTTGGATACATGATTACTTCTCAGTGATGTTTGTTGAGCCATCTAATCCTGTGATCTTCTGTTTCTAGGGTGGATTTGTTCATTATGGAGAGGTGACAAACGACTTTGTCATGGTGAAGGGCTGTGTTGTGGGAACTAAGAAGAGGGTGCTGACTCTGCGCAAGGTGAGTGGAAACTTCCTCAAAGGGACAACTACAGAAAGTGAATGCATTAAATTTAACATAAACTTAAATCTCTGTCCTTCAGTCCCTGCTGGTGCAGACCAGTCGCCGTGCTCAGGAGAAGATCGACCTCAAGTTCATCGACACTACCTCCAAATTCGGTCATGGCCGCTTCCAGACCGTGGAGGAGAAGAAGAACTTTATGGTAAGTTGTTTGTTTTTTGGAAAACTGTTTTGCTTTAAACTTCAATGCTTCAATCTGCCCATAAACATGGAACTAAAACGGCGTATCTGTGGTTGCTCTGCACTGTTCGTAACCTGGTTCAGTCTTCAGTGTGAACTTTGGGTTCCATTCCAGTGCCACAGTGATCCCCAGTGAGGCAGGGGAGTAGTGTCTCTTATGTGCTGACTCCCTGTTCACTCTCTGGGAACACCTGCCACTCTGAGCCTAAAGAAAATCTCTTCTCAAACTACTTCTTGCTGATTGGTTTTGGTTTTTTGTCTTCTGCAGGGACCACTGAAGAAGGACCGCATTGCCAAGGAGGAGACTGTTTAAAGGCTCTGACTGCAGATGAAGTCTTTGCTCTGACTGTAAACATCCCAATTCTTCAGAGTTTAATAAAAAATAGAACCAGTATTTTTTTCATTTGATTGTATTAAGATGTACTGATCAACCCTGAAGACTGAAGGTTCTAACTTTAACCTGATAAAAGTCATCATTGACCATCAAAGATGTCCAGCATAGAAATGGGCCTCAAATTCTTCCCTTTCTGGGCTTAATGTCGACTTGACTAGTTTTTTTTATATTAAATGCAATAATACTGGCAGTTCTGGTTCCTTGATTAAGGAGCGCAGCTGCAAGCCTTGATACTTTGCAAGAGACGCCGATAAATGATCTCAATCTTTAAAGTCTGCAACAGTATAAAACAACTAAGATCTTTAAACTGGAAGACTGGCTTTGACCCTAAAGCTAAACTTATCATTTACAACATGAGACTGAAAGTAGACCGATTTTCTTTCTGCCTCGTGTCCCTGCAACAAAGGGTCAGTTCTTCGTATAAAAGTTTTCCTGACTAATCTGATGGATGCAATTCAAAAACATTTACAGTCTGTGTTCAAGGGAGGAAAAAAAACTTTAGGACATATTTGAATGTACATGTGCTTCAAGCATTTTATTTTACTACAAAAAAAAATCCCTCAAAGTTTGAGCCAAATGCAGTTAGAACTGCATAAAATGTTTAGAAAATATAAAAATTCCCTTTAGTTGTAACGGGAGCAAAATAAAAGGCTATATAAAGGAGACTTAAAAAGTGTACATATATTAAAGTGAAAAATGGTTGGAACTAAAAGTACAACTACGGTACTGTAAGCAAAAATTTAAATATAAAGTTTAGTCTGTAAAAGAATAACCGTAGAACACGGCGACACTAACGGTGTGCAAAACATGTTTAAAGTGTGAGATGCTTCTCAAAAGTGCTAATTTTATTTGATTTTGTTTTAATTCATACTAACACTATCTTTGAGGCTAGTTCATTGTTGGGGTTAAAAGTGTGTAAACCTGATCAGACACCTTCAGTACAGGATGGCTGATTGAAAACGATAAAAATGAGTTTCTGCGTGCATGACTGCAAAACCCACTGGTTCGATCAAAGTAGTGCAAGGATGCTGCTGCTGTCTCCGACTCTAGGAACGCTGTGTCCATGAGTGGGCCTGGAATACTGATGCAGGAGCTGCAGTGGGGAAGGCTGCGGAGCAGAGTGAGGATTCAGTTTCATCTGCAGTGGGGAACATCTGATTCACTTGTGGAGCTAAAGCATTGGCACATGCTGTTTGCACAGATTGTGCTTGATTAATATTTGAGCATTACAGCACAGAAAAAAAATTAAACGCCCTCATTAGAAACATTTGCATTTAAAGACGATCTGAGAGCCAATATCCAGAAAAAGTAAGAAATAAATGCAGCTTAAATTACACTTTAACAGGATATTGACATATTTATACAGTTTGTATTTATTAGAGGTTCTCATATTTTAAAATTTGTAAAGAAGCACATTTATGCATCTTGGAGCAGTCGGCTTATATTCTTGGTTGGAATAGCATCTTAGGCTTTAATGTGTAATAATGGTCCTGAGTCTGGTCGTTCTCTCTGAGAGTCCGTCCTGTCAGACTCCACAGCAGCTTACCGCCCGTCCACTTCCACCGCTCTGCAGGGCAGCCCGCCGCTGACTTGCTGCCAGCCGGACATCCACAATGCCAAGAAGCCCAGTGACATGCGTGTGTGGAGGCAGGCACTCACTCCAACCCAGATCCACATGAATCAAACTCTTGGCCCTCCTCTGCTGTCCCAGCATGCACCCTGGTTACCTGGCTGTCGTCCCACTAACAACAGCTGCTACCACAGCACTGGACTGGAGGTTCCTCTGCAGGATAGGATAGCACACAGAAACACGTACACAGAAGTTTGTATTTCCAACCCAATTAGGATGTTTCTTTGACGTCTATTCCTTTCTTTTGTACAAAACGGATAAATCGAATCTAAATGGAACCATTATCCAACCTTTCCTAACATTTATCTAAATTTTGTTCACAGTTAAGTCATAATCCACAAGCTTTGATATAGTGGGAGGAAACAAGCATTGGTATCAATACTGGCTTTACAATGATAAAGAGTGGTTTCAGAAAAAATCCTACAGGGCAGACATGAACAATTACACAAGTATAAATCACACAGCATGTTTAGACCCCCCTGATAAAACACCATTGTTATATAAAAAAAGATAAAATATGTATTTCAGAGTAATGTGAAATAAACCACTTAACTGCCTGGCATGTCTTCTGCAAAGCCTTCTTAGGTCGACTTCCTAGTTTTTCAAAATTCTTGCGTTTGACTGAAGCCTTATTTTTGTTGATTCTGAAGCTTGAATTTAGTTGTTTATACACTAAAGATCCTCTTTAAATTCTTCTAGGTAGGTGCTCTGATTTAGGGAGACTTTGCATGTGTTTTTTTCAGATGTGTATTATGTACAAGCTTAATTTCCACCTCTTTTTTGAGCTTGGTGATTCTTTAGTATTCTTCTCTTTTATACCTGTTGCCCGTGTTCGGTCCTGGAGAGTTTACTACCCTGTAGCTTTTTCATGTTTCCCTTCTCCAACACACCTGAACCAGTCGGCTTAATTCCCTAATCAGCACAAAAGACATTTGATTTTCCAATGAGCCAGCGCTGTTGATGGGCAAAGAATTTAAAAATATTGAATCAAAATATAAAAATGCCAGAGCGTGACCCAAACCTTTTGAAAGAAGATGCAGATTAAAAGCCTAAAGTTTCTAAAGAACCAACAGTAGTGATGCAAAGCTGACATGTATTAAAAGATGACAAAAAGAGGCCAAACAAGCACAAACTCACAGCAACATAAAAACACGGGATCATGTTAACAAATAACTACAACTAAAAACTTTATAGAGATTTTCACCGTCACTTTCAGCAGGACACAAGTAATGTAAAGTTGCCAGGGTTCGTCTCCTTGTTTTTATGACTTTTGTCTTCACTGTTCTTCAAAAGAAATATCTTTCTGTAAAACTGCTTTGGGAGAAAAAAAAATTCAAAGTTTTAAAGTGCTGCTCAACAACAAAAAAAAAAAGATTGTCCTTCAACTCCATCTGCTGTAGCTGAGGTGAGTGGGACCTTGAAAATCCTCCCTCTAAATCCAGATTTCTGCTAAAAGCGCTGAATATTATGCAGAGAAGTCCCAAAGAGGTGTTTCAGCAGGACACCTAACTGGCCTGCAAATCATTACCTGAAGTGGAGGCTTTAGTTTAGGTGATGATGAGTCAGAAAAGATGATGTTGGTGTTTTATTACCATCCCTGACTAAAAGAGCTCCCTGTCAGCCAAATGCAAACCTTATAGCTCAAGGACAAATCTCTATAGCCAGTAGAAAGTTAAAAAAGACAACAGAAAAACATGCAAGTTTCCTGAAACTGCTGTCCATCCGTTTTACATTGATGTCTGCTTTAATATCAGCTGACCGCAACATTTTCAGCTGCAATAAAGATTTTAGAATTTGAAGATAATGATAAATATTTTAGGAAAATTTAGCAAAAGTAAAACAAATGAAAGCTGTTAATCACCAAATGGCTCCAGCAAAGTTATTTTAAAAACCGCAGGGTCTAATCGATGCCTTTCATTCGAATGATTTACAGTGACCAACAATGTTTGCAACGGAAAGGCTGCCTCAGCTAAAAATGATCATCAATCAGACAGTTTTAATGAGCCCTGTTTGTCCCATCGTGTCTGGACCATCCTTCCAGCCAACAGCAAAGGAAAGACTTGAAAAAATATTGCCACAGCTCAGCAGTCAGAAAGAGAGAACTTGTGTGAGCAACTGTGGTAATTCTGTGTTGGAAAGTCAAATAACTTCATTGGAAAACCAGATTTATATTTTATGAGAGGTAAATATGAACAGCATCCAATCAGGCCAAAACCTTTAGACAGGAATGTAAGAATTTTGGTACTTGTTATAATAATGTAGAGAAGACTATTATCATCATCACTGTATGCTTCAGCTTCTCAGTCCTCTGGAGTTCATCAAACTGGAGCACAAACAAGTCAGGCTGAGCCTTTTGAAACGCAAATGTTTAAGAACTTATGATGAAATCTGTTAAATAACTCAGGTGGTTATTACTAAAACCAGCTGATCATGTATGATTCTTCTGCCTATGGTGATGTTATCAAACAATTTATTATACATTTTGTGAAATCCTAAAGGGGAGGCCTTATGTTTAACACGTATGTGTGTTTTTATTGTCAGCACACCTTCTTTAGTGAAGGAATACACTGCCCTCTTAAAAACTTAAACGCTATAAGAGCTGGTTTGATCCGACGTATGAGCCTTACTACTAACAGATCTGAAGCACAAAATAAAACAAAAACCTTACGTTAAAGTGAACAATAAAGCTGGTCTTCATACTCAAACATAGCAAGCAAAGGCTTAGTTTAAGATTAGATTTGCTTTCAGGGATCAGACAGAGAAAACCAACTACTCACCATTTTATCTTCAGTCAGACTGAAAGAGGCCTAAACCTCTGGGAAGTTTGAATTTAAAACAAACCTAAACCAAATTTTGTAAAATACCCAGTTTTAACCTTCAGCCACTTGGTGTCGCTGTAAACCTAGACACATTCCCACCTAATAGAGATCTGAATAAACGTTTTCTTTATTCATTATTTCAGAGTATATAAACTTGTTTTATATTTAAGGTATATCTGTGGTGTTATGTAGTTAACAGCACCGAAAATGATTCACTTTATTATATACATATATATATATATCACTCAGTATTTAACATTTAAAGCTAAATTTGTCTTTTATTCCACATCCCTCGTAAAACTACTTTAATTTTGTTAAAAAACAAAACACATGAAAGCCTTTGTTTAAAATGCTTTCTAAAAATATTTACAGCAGCATTTGAAGCTGAGTTTTTTGAACATTTGCATATTCTCCTGTTATTTGAAATACTGTAAAATATATGATTTTATGGCCATATCTTTTGACCCATGACGGTCTGATTTTACAGCATACATGCAAACATGTATGTTTAAAGAGGATGAAGTATGGGGGTATATGAGTAATATACTACAAGCACCAGAGGAACGTGCTCCACAGGTAAGTCAAATCTTCTCTACTGCAGAAAACGCTGAATTCAAGCTCTTCTTCGGAGTCTTCCCCACTGCAGCTCCTGCAGCCCTGCATCAGTATTCCAGGCCCGTTCATGGACACAGCGTTCCCTGGGTTGATGGAGACAGCAGTGGCAGAATCCCTGCACTGTCCTCATTACACCACCAGAGGGCGCAATGGTTCGCTACGTCTGCTTCATACGTCCAGAATAACTTTGAGCTGTAGCCTATTTTAATTCCTCCGCCTCTCTCTGTCTCGCTCTCTCTCTCTCTCTCTCTCTCGCTCTCTCTCTCTTTTCTTTTTTTTTTTAAATAGCTGTCCTCTTTCAAAGCTGGATTTACAGGCTTCAGATTATTTTTGCAAAATAGCAGAAACTCAACTGAGAGGAACTCTGGTCCATAAAGCATCTTCAGCAAGAAGTAGGTGGGGTATTATAATTACATCCAGTTAAAGGGTTGGTTTCATTTGCATGTCTCTAGTTGTAGCTTAGTTGTTACTTAGCCTTTGATGACCCCTAAATAACCAAAGGTCATAAATTTTTTTGTGATCAGGACCAATAATAGACAGACACAAGTTTGCATAAGTGGACATAATGGAAAATATACTTTGTTTTCAGTTGGAAATAAATTCTTGCACACATTTTAAGTTGCTAGCTCCTTTGTTCAATTTAAAGCTGTATAAGTTAATATCCATCCATGTACAATTTGAATTAAACCGTTTTTTTAAATGATTATGTTTAAAAGTTATTTGAGAAGCATAAAAAGTAACATTATCCTTTTTGATTAGGTTCAGACTAAGAACAGTCCCATGTGTATGTTTTTCCAGTCATTATTCCCTCATGTGTTTATCCTCCATACTCTACTGCAATGTCAAAAAATTGCTTCATCCATCTGTCCATCCATCCACAGGGGAGATCTGGAGACATGGTAGTTAAAGCTTTTTACAAGCTCTAATATTTTACAGGGCCAGTTCAAGTCTTTTTGGGTTTTTTCTCCACCAGCTTTGCACATCTAAATCATTTCTTTTTTGCAAATCTGTCTTTTCAAAATAACTCTTGCTCAGTTAGAGCCACATAAATATTTTGATTATCTCAAAGTTCTGTTCTTTTTTTCTATTAGGGGTTAAGGTCAACGTCTACCACAGTCCTAATACATCTGCAGCATCTACAATGAAATACAGTAGTTTTAGGTTCTAATGTGAAAAAAATCTGCAAACCATCAATGGGTGTGATATTAATGCAGTTCCTGCATTGTAAATAATTGTAACTGCATAATGCCTGCATCTCTTTTACAGCACTTTGTCCAGTAAGGTCGTAGAAAGGGCATCATTAGATTTGATGTGAGATTATGTAACCTCACAGGACCACAGGCAACAGAAAAGCCGGGCTTGGGCTGTGGGAAAAACCAGCGTGTTCCTTCTTAATGTTCCCAGCGGTGGAAGCCTCCTCTGGTGACACTTCTTGTACGCCCCTGATCACATAGCAATGCATAGTCGGTTTGACCCCCCCCCCCAGTGGGGACACAGAAAGGGAGAGGAGGAAGAAAAGAAAGAGCAGGGGTTAAATGATAAGGAAAAAAGAGCTGGTTATGCAAGCTAATTAGAGCTCAAACTCAAGGCCATGTCAGATTTGAAAACCCTTTACTTACAGTTGTCCTTCATTTGTAAATATTTCAACAGCAAATTCCACTTTTCAGATATGAATCAATGTCAAATATCAATAGGCTAAATAACCTCAAATCATCACTGTTTTGTTGAGCTGCCATGAATAAATATGCACACAAAATGATTTCATCCACATTGACGCAAAGAGCATTGTCATATCCAGTAAGAATGCACAAAAATGTAAAGTGCAAGGAATATGTTTTTTTAAAAAAACTATAAAAGAAAAATCCAAAAGGGTGGCGTGAATTAACAGTTAACCTCCTATTATCCGATACCCTGAAACCAATTGGTAAAATGTTTATTTTGTTGTGTTATATTAAAAAGTTCAAAATATTTCTGCTAGGGAAGCTAACTGCACATCTTTCTCTGTTTTGACATGGTGGTGGCAGCATCATGCTGTGGGGATGCTTTTCCTCTGTCAGAGCTAATAGCAAAGTGGATCAGGACTTCCCAAAGATCTGACACTACAGTGGAAGTTTATTTTAGCCAAAGTTACTTAGGGTGGCTAAAACTAAAGCAAATTCTTAAGATATTTATATTTGCAAACTCCCAGTAGTAGCTGCCAATCATCCACCATTTTTTTTGCCCTGAGCTATCTGTGTAGTCACACATTTTTTTAGGTACCAAGAGTAGAAAATTGGGCTGTGCAGATGCTGCGCAGAGGAGTGTAGAGCTACCATTATGTCATTTAGCTGCATGGACCTCGCAGAGGCGTAAAGAATAAACCAGGCTTGTATGGGTTATCAATTTCAAGTCTTTATCCATCCTGATTAACTCTGGGTTTTAAATGTCTGAGAAAAATGAGATGAAACTTTTAGATGTGCGAAGCTGTATGCCAGATCCCCCCACAAGTAGTAGTAGTTGCAGCAAAAGATGTTTTGTTTTTACAAACGATTTACTCAGAGGCTGAATTTAAATGCATGCCACACTTTTCAGATTCTTATTTCCAAAAATAGTTTTTAAAACCATCTATCATTTTGGACAAACAGTTAATGACGAGGCACTCTCTCTCTCTCTCTGTCTCTCTCTGTCTCTCTCTCTCTGTCTCTCTCTCTCTCTCTCTCTCTCTCTCTCTCTCTC
>JAUZNJ010073496.1:0-25284 GCA_034780135.1 Jordanella pulchra | reverse complement strand
TGTGTGTGTGTGTGTGTATATATATTTATAGAGAGAGAGAGACTATCCAAGAAAATCAGTTTTAGTATGAAGACTTTGGTGTTACAGTGTATCTAAGTTGTAAGGTCAAAACTAAACTCCCTCTCTCCCTCCTCCTTCTGTATCCAAAAAATTCACTATCTCTTCTGGCTCCGGTGTCAACTGCTGACTTTAGACTTCCCCTCATTTAGTTCAGCTTCTTGCAAGAACATTTCTGTGATAAGCTGCAGTAAAAACAAAATAAAAAACCCACACAACAAAGATAAACCTGATGAGTCAAATTTAGATACAAGGCTTATCTATACATGAAAACAATTTTTTTTTTTTAATGCAGCTTTCAAAATCTAGGGGTCACTGACAGAAAACAACCAATCAGATTTTCCTGTTTCTAGCTTTACAGTAGCTAAGCTCACATATAGGTTAGAAATAAAAAAACATCAAACTTTTTACCAAGAATATGTTCAGAATCCGTTTCTCTAGTTCAAACCTTAGTCGAGGATTGTAAAACAGAAGTATCTGAATTAGGGTGAGCCTATTTGGAAAACTCTTCTCAAGCAACTTTCCTGTGCAAATGACTCAAACAGCACTAAAAATGTATAGATGCAAGTTAACTTTGGCACATGTATCCTCTATCTGTCTCCAGAGACAAAGTGGGGGAGTAGCATTGGGACCTCAGAACCAGCTTCCAGGTGTGGTCCACCCCCAGCAGCAGTTTTACCCCTCACAGCCCATTCATCCGCATGAAATACCGCTTCAGGAGGTCCCAGAAGGCCACAACATGTGCCCTACAGGTAAGAAATTAAAGAAAGACTCAATATTCATATTACGTCAGTTTGAACGTGTATGTTTGAACATGCAAGCTACAGCTAACAGAGTAAAAACTCCTATAACATCAGAATTTGATGATCCACAAAAATATCTTGATAATTGTTACCATTGCACAATGTACAAGTATGAAGTGGAGATAAAACAATACATTCATTAAAATTGCTACAGATTGACAATCTTGAAGGAATGAAGAGGCTTACGATAACTCCAGAGGTGTCTAAGAAAAACACTTTTAAATCTCTGAAAAGAAAAACTATTAACCATACAATCCATTAATCTAGATTTTTTTTTTAAAGTTATAGGAGTAAAACAGTTGCTAAAAAAATCCAGAACAAATTTTTGCATTTTGCTTCAAAGTACAGAACACTGATGTAATAACCTTAAGTATTTAGTAGGTAGATGTCACCAGTGAAAACTTGTAAAGTTTACACTAAAAAACTAAACAATTTGTCTCAATATTCTGCTTCCAAGCTAATGCTAATCTTTGTGATCCAGAATACACATACCTTCATTTAAACTCCATTTTAACTTGCTCTCATTTTCCAAACTCAAAGTCATGCTTCAGTCTTTTCAGAGGACATAGGATTGACTGAAAGCAGTTTTCTGGAAGATTGTTTCATATTTAATCGCAGACTGCTATAAACTCAGGACTTGTCTTAATCCTAAAACTGACACTAACATGGAGATTCATTGCGGTTAAGTTCTGAGGTTAACAGATTTTCATCTACATAAAACAAGCAAGCAGACTTGCACATAAGCTCACACATGAAGTCTCATTTTTCTGCCACACAGGGAGTGTAGGTGATTCTGACTGTGAGGGCAATGCCTTTACCAGATATCACCCATTCCAATCCCTCTATTTATTACATCTTCCTCCTTCCTCCTGTATTTCGGGGGGACAAACACATTCCTTGAATATTCACTGCCCCCATCACCTCTCCTTCCAGCTTTTATTTAATTGTTTATCAAATTAATTTTATTTTAAGCTGGAACATTCTTTACAGAGCATTTCCCTGTGTTTGACTCTGGCCTCTTGTAGTTCTTAAAAGTGATTGATGCCGGTGAACTGGGACGCACGCCACGGGAGGAGGGTGGGGGTGCCTGGGGAACACAAGCTTTCTTCCGTCACCTCCCTGTGCTGGATGCAAGGGGGCAAGACAAGGGGCTAAAGGGCGGCCATCTTTTTCCCAAGCCTCAAGCTTGGTCCCAGGAGAGATGTTAGTCAGGGAGGTGGGGTTCGGAGAAGGAGCTGGGGGCTAAGTAAGCAGATGTGTGAGTGTGTGTGTTTGTTTGTGTGTATGCATATTTGTGACTGTATGAGAGGGAGTGAGGATTTGATGGGATTTGCTGATGTTTGTTGCCAGTAATACACTCCTTTGGAGCCTTTGCTTCATTTCTCCCAGTGCTAAACTGTTGACGTAAACATAGCTGCCGGGTGGAAAAAAATGACCGAGTGTTGACCTTTTTTTACTGTTGTCAGCATCTTGAATCAAAGCTTACCACATTTTCACCATTTTTAGGCACCTGGAGATGCTGAAGCTGTGTAGGTCTTCGCAGTGGTGTCATAAAGAGTTGCTGAGGTTTCTGTGCTACAGGCAAATACCGTTATGAGTTGTTACTAACCTCAACAGCAACTTGGAACCTCTGACACAGTCACCAAATGCTGAGCCGTTGCTTTGACTCATTTCTCTCAAACAGTCTTTCTTTAAAGAAAATGTACTTGCTTTTTCCAAAAACAGGGCTTTATAAGTGTTCATACACCTTTAACTTTTTGAAGGTATGCAACCACAAACTTCAACTCTATTTATCATAACTCAAAACTGTTTTCAAAAGCAAAAATTTTAACATTAAATTAAAACTTGCAATATTCTATTTAAGAAAATAAATTTATTTAATCTAAAGCAACTTTTTTGCACCTCTGTCTTTAAGTTTAGGGTTGATTTACTGCCATAAGGGGAACCTCTGCCCTCTCATTTTAATCAACTCTGAACAGCCTCAGTGTACTTTTCCACTGAAGATAAGCATACCTACCTAAAGATACAGCCACCATTCACAGTCAGTGTGCTCAGAGTGAAGTTCATCATTGTTTGATAGTTTTCTAAAACTTTTGGACAGAAAGATCAACTTAAGTCTCATCTAAGCAGAACTCCTTGTTCCATGCGTTTTTTGTTGTTCCTTATGGCCTAAGATACAAACAGGATGTCTCATAGAATTTTTTAACAATGCCTTTCTTCTGCAGGACTAATAGTTGTGTTGTCGTCACTTACTCCAAGCCAAGCTGTGGATGATAGCAGCTCCTCCAGAGTAATGATTGGTTTCTTCACTTATTCTCTGATTTCCTAGCTGGTCACTAGCTGTACAAATCGAACTATGCCGAGTGAAATTTCTAAAGCTTGTAATACCGTTTCATAAGCGGACCTGTCTCCTGTGTTGTTTGTCTTCATTGAAGCAGTTTTTTGACTGTTTTTGTTAACAAATCCTATAGTTCACAAAACAGATTAAGACAATTACACAGCAGTAAACTACGTTGTGTGACTAGGTGACTACACAAAACTAAAATACATGTTAAAACATGTATTTTCTGTTTTGCCACATTAATTATCTAATGCTGCACTGATCAATCACATAAAATTTCAATAAAACACATTTCAATTTATAATTGCACCAGGACCAATTACAAAAAGTACAAAAGTTATGAGTAATCTTGTATGACAATGCAAAGGAGGTCAGAGATTTCCTAGATCACTGTTAAAGAAAAACACCGATTGTGTGTAACTGTTCTATTTGTATCTTTACGGGATATAACTGACAAAAGCACTGTATGTTCTTTGTAATGAAGTGGTTTCCCTAAATTCAGCCAAACATTCAGAAATACTTCTTTTTACAAAAACTAAATTCCTTGCAATATTTTATCCAAAGAACATACATTTAGGGACATAATCAGTCTAATTGTTCATGGGTTTACCTGTCAGAACGTGCCCTAGAATCAAGATTAATTTTAAATGTTTTATACTGTATAAAATGTAAAAGATAAGGAGTTAAACATTTTAGAAGAAATGTCATTCTTTTTCATTGCTAATAGATTGAGTGTTGGTAAAATAAAATTTGACAGTGTGAGAAAGAAACTGTTCAGAGCAGATGTGAGGCATGGATGTTAGAGGTTGGTTTAAAAAAAAAGGAAAAAGTTGAGTGTTTGGCCCTGAGCCCAATGTCACACACACTCCTTCCTGACGACAGCCATGCGATGGTGATGTTTACACTGAAACAGCTTCACTCTTCAACTGCCCCACGCCCACACTGGGGGAATCTGTTTTAAACTCTCACCTTGGAAATTATCTGTACGTGTGAGCTTGGGAAAAAAGAAAAAGAAAAGAAAGATGAAGAGCATTTGTCTGCACAGTCTCATTTGAAATCCAGGCTCAGATTTATCCTACATACGCATGCACAACACACCAACTTCCTGCGGTGATGCACACTACACACATTCATTCATTAAATTCACACCCTGCACTCTGGTGACTATTGTATTACAGCATCCTTTCATTCAGTGAAGCTAACACACAAGCACAAACAGATAGAACACTCATCCACTTCCAGGCACTTGTGAGTTCAGTGTACATTTAAACATGCACTCAGATTTAGTGCATGGAGCCACAGCTGTGATTTGGCACTCAGGGACCATTGGCCTGCGTTTTATTTGATGTGATTTGACAGCTGGACAGTTGGAAGAGGAGGAGAGTAGTGGGGGCTCAAGCAAAAGGAAGAGAGAGGAATACAGTTATAAGAGAGAGGACGGATTAGGAAACGGGATAAGACACAAGACTGCAACTGTAATAGTGGGAGGAGAGGAGGTGAAGAGGAGGATCCAAAATATGGAGCTCTGGGTTGTTTGGTGTTGATGGTGATGGTGGGGAGAGGAGAGGAGGAGAGGGAAAGGGAGAGGGAAGGGGGGGCTTCGCCTCTGATGAGGGGCACGTCCTCACGGGCGCAGGCCCATTTTTTATTTCTAAAAGTAAACAGGCAGCCTGCTGGGGTCCGGGGGGTTATGGGAAAGGAGGAAACAGTGATGCTAATCAGACCAGCGCACACTTCCCCCTCTAACAATATAACAAAACAAGAGTGGAAATGCGGAAAACCAGCAGACAACTGTGAAGGAATGGGCTGCATAGCTGCATTGGTCCTATATTTGAACTCACACAGTATAATGTAAACAGTAAGGCTAGTCAATTAACAAAGGAAAGAGACAATCTCCTTTAAGCAGCTAGAACATTTTTACAATTTAGTTTTAGACTTTGCTGAATGGGGAATAAAGGTAAATATGTTAAAACAGCATTTCTCTGGATCTTTATTCGGCTCAAAACACAGACTTTCAATTAAGGCTTTTTCTCAGCTTTCTTTTAGAAAGCAGTTTACTCTGATTTACTTAATACTGAGCCATGACCTACTCATATCACGCTTTTATTTTCTTGTTTTTTTTGTTGTTTTTCTGTGATTAGCTACTGTGCTAGACATAAACTTAAAATAAAAAAATCACCTCTTTAAGAATGATTTCCTTTAAAACTGGTAAACTAAAACAGAAACATATGGCATTGTAGCCAGCTTGTGACTTGAAAAATTCAAATTACTGGTTGAGAAGACACTATCCATCTTTCTATCTGTCTGTCTGTCTATAATTAAAACTGAGGTCAAGCTTAGTACATAAAACACCATATTTGGGGGTCATGTTATTCCACCTGAAGGAGTAAGTTGAAACTAGATAGGCCTTTGCGAGGCAGGCTTAGACCATTTTTATTCTTCCCGTTTCCAGAGATTTGCAAGGTTGTTTCCAGGAAGTATTGGTGTGGTAAGTTCCCTCTGTTAGTGCAATGACTCATTGATACATAGAACATAGAGTTCCAAATGAAATGCAATAATTGATGGGATATGATGCATCATATGCCAGCTCATCAGGAAAAAGGTGGTCTTTTCTGAGCCTTTAGAGAAATTTCCCATTGTTTGAATAAGTTTATTATGTGACACAGTGATATGCCAACTTCATTTTATGGACACAACGAGCATCAAAGCACAATTTATGTAGGCATAACAACATGGTAAAAAACAAAAGTGTAACCGCAGCTTTGACAACATACCTTTGAAGCTCTGCAGAAGTCATGATATAAGTCCATTCTTCATTGTTTATATGTTATTATATGTATATGTTGTTATGTCCATTTGTCCGTAAGGGTCCAGGGATAAAGAATAATCCAGCATAGTTGTAATAAAAACAGTCCATGACAAGAAAAAAACATATAAAATCTGTTTTTTGACGTACAAAAAGTTAACTGGGCTTGACCCTGGAAATATATTTTCTACAACTTCCGGTATGTCTTGCGTACAAAACAAAAGTGACCGCATCGAGTTCCGTTTAGATTTGACTCTGTTACAGGCCGTGAAGTATAACGAGTGCTTCCTGTCAGTCATCTCAGAACGCACGGAATCACGGGATATTGTCGCTCATGCAGTCACGCTACTATTGGTTGAGCCCACGTGGGTGTTTACTGTTGTAGCCAGTGAAATTACCTTTCCAAAGAGGCCAAGCTGTGCTCATTTGAATAGAGTATTGGCGTAATCTAATGAATGCGTAACAGCGAAAGGAACCGGACTTTTGCGCACCGTTAGAAGCTGAGTTATAACAACGCGCTGAGATGTTTTGTAGTTCAGACGCTGATAATTTCCACAGTGCCTAAGGTGAAAAATATATGGTTTTGGTCATCAAAGTACTTCAGTAAGATTTTATGGTTCAAACACTGGAGTAAAAGCATTTGGTACATTTGGAGAGGTTCGGAGACGCTAGCGTCATCAGAAGTTAAAAGTCCCATAACTATGACACTTATAGCTAGAGTACTGACATTTTTTGCAGTTGTTGTTGACATGATGCAGAATAAATGTAATGGAGTTTTGCATGCCTGCTACCAAGCATGTCTTTTATTGCTGTTCAAAAATTATTATTATTTTCGAGAGAAAACAAAAAACAAAAAACTGATATTTAAACTGCTGCAGTTCAGGCCGTGTTTTAGTCACACTATTCTCATTTATATTTTCAGAAACTAAAAGGTGATAGCTTTCAAATTATGTATTACACAAGTAATTGGGCCTTACAGTTTTATAGTTATTTGCTTTTCCATTTGGGTATGCAAAATAGGCAAGGATTACTTCAAATTAGGTGGATGTTATGACCTGAAAAAATGATTTGAGTAGGTCTTTGTGTTCAACAGTTTTTTCCATAGAGGAGTCAAGTTCAATCTATGGTTTGTAATTAACGATTAACTGGAATAAAGAAAGTTTATACAAACAAAATATCAGTGGTGTCTCATCTTCCACCATAAGTGTTACTGTTGATGGTAATATAGAGTAAATTAAAAACAAATACTTCCCCAGTAACCCTGAAGCTTTGAGGTAGAAGAGCCTCTTCTTAAAGCCTGCTTCTGAAAGTAAGGAGGGAGGGGAAGACGAAGAGGGGGAAGTCTTAGAGGCAAAGAGCCTCAGAGGGGGGTGGGGATAATTGAATTATCTGCACAATGGAGTGATGGGGGACACGTGGTGCCGCTAATGGAGGAAGAGATGTCCTTTTTAGCTAAGCTAATTGTTCGGAAAAGAGCTGAGCCTTTGTTCAGGGAGGCCCCTGCTACTTTCCCAGTGCACTTACATGCACATTATTCAGTAGCAGACGTGCACATCATTGCATGCTCTCGGAATATACTTTGGAATGTGAGTTGCAGGGAAGAGATATACATGAGCAAACACACATAAACACACACACACTCACACACATTACATGCTCCCATGTGTTGGGATCCTGTTCTGACTGAGTGTGTGATCTCAGCAGGAGTGCATCCAGCCTGTGGCACCTTTTCACAGTAGCCCACTACAGACAGAGCTGTGACTGAGCTGCCAGACAGTGGCCACAAAGACCCCACTGTTTTACTGTTTGACTGTCTGCTCTCTTTTTCTTTGTGCCTATCAGTACATGTCCGTGTGTATGTCCATCGCCCGTCTGTGTGCGTGCTTGAGTGGCTGTAAATGAGTTGCTGATTGATGACTTGCTAAATGCTGTCTATTCACATGCCATACCAAGCCCATCATGTCATACGCTATCTTTTGTCTGAAATACTTAACAGTTCAATCCTATATCTGGATCACCATTTAGCAGTTCTACAGGCACAAGAAAAAGAAAAAAAGACTTTAAGCAGAACTAACCCTTGCAACCCGCTGGGAGGGTGCCAACATCAAACACAAATATCACTTGACAGCTGTACGGATTGCTCTAAATCGAATAACCTTTCCGTTAACTCTGTGAAAAGCAGCAGGTGCAACGGTTACATCTAAGGATTACAGACAGGCAGGCAACGCAGATGTGCCAGTGAAAGACAGCCAGCAGCGGCAGAGAGCAGCACGGAGATAGAAAACTGTTTTAGTTGGTGGATGCTACGCTGCAGCACAAATGAGGGAAGCCTGCTAACTGTCAAAACCATGGAAACAGCATTTGCCAGGTGAAGATAGCAGAGCTGAAGTCAAACTTCTTTGATTGGAGACAGGCCTAGTACACTTACTGGATGTCTGTTTTCTGACTGGAAAACAATTAACAATTCGACAGGCTACACAGGAAACTACACAGTTTGGTTTAACAATAGCTGTTTAGTGCAAAAACTTCCTATAGACCCAAAGATAAAATGGTTGTTGAGTGTTTAACCAAAGGGTTTTATTGTGTTCATTTTTTTCACTTATCTTTAAAAAAGAATTAAAAAATGTTTTTTGGATTCATTGGACCCAAGATTATACCAACTGACTGCACAGAAGATCCAAAGTATGGTTTATTACAAGAATATAAGCTATTAATATCTTACCTACAGTGATTGTCTTGGCAAGTATTAATATGGTTTGGTTTTTCTTAAGAATGAAGCGTACAGCTTGTTAGAGAGGGCCTGTTTTTGAACATCTTAAAACCATAGCAGTTTATATCAATAATTGAATTCGCTTTCAAGCTGTCATTTATCATTACAAAAGGTGCTGATTACCCAAAATGTAAAGATTGGAGGCAGTGGACTGTAAATTATCTTCCCACATGAAGCCCATATGGTAAAGGAAACATGTAAAGCATTAGTGATCCAAAGTAAAGGCTTGTTTTGTCTCTACTTGACAATCAGGCAGTAAAAATACCATCCTGACTGGGAAAAACTGAGGTCTGAGCAGCATTGACGCTAGTTTTTAGTATGGCTGCCATGCCTCTAAAATAACCAAGTATCTTTCTGTTACTTGAAACGACATGTACACATTTTGGTGCACAACCTTTTTTTTTGGAACATGTTCTGTTTGAATTTCATTAGAAAACAGATTAAAATAAATTGTTAACAGACTGTATAGTTAAAAGCAATTTTAGAAACTTAACAATTGTCAACACCAACTGTTGTTCCAATCTTGAACCCATTCTTCTCTGGTGTAAAATCACTCTTAGACTCAGTTAGTTAGGACAAAATCAACATAGGAAAATGTATAGATAGTAAATTAAAGCAGTGGTAGTATTTACTAAGAATTCTATAACAGTTCTACTTTTTCATATCTATCTTCTTATCAGATAGTCACTCTTTCAGGAGAACTTGTTTGTGTCATTTAATGCAAAGGTGCAAGCTTTAATGGCTCATAAAATAGCATTTGTATAAACGCCTTTGACATTTTTATGGTTAAAGTTTAAGGTTTTAGGATGTTGGTGGTTTGCTTGGACTGATGAGTAAACAGCTGGGATCATCCAAATAATCCGACTAATCTGGATTATGAATTCAGATAAATTGGATTATTTGGATATCTTAAATGGCTAGAATGCTGCTCTTGGGAACTGATTTATGATGGAGAGAATATTTCTTTCTACGATGCTGATTTTATGCAATGGTTTAGCAGTTTTCAAAAACCTTCAGAGCAGAAAAAAAATGAAAACATAATATTGAATCAAGTTGTCTTTTTCTGCAGTTAAACATAATTTAGTAAGTGATTCTAAAAGAAGCCAAAAAGTAACATTTTCTATGGTTGACGCCAGACTCAGCGTTAGTCAGCAGTGCCATTAAACCCTAAATAGCTGCCCTCAGGCACAAAGGGACCCAGGCTATCCTTTTAAGAACAGAAATGAAGGGAGTTCATTAACAGAAAACAAAGAGGTTTAGTCAGAAAGAGTGAGAGACTGATGGCCTGACTGGCTGATATGAATTGAGAGGTACTGTTCCATTCTTTTCCACCCTCACCCCCTCTCTGGTGATGCAGCTCTTCTCACCGCAGAACCCAGTAGTGCTCCTTTTAGATGAGACTGCTATCAGGCTGATGAAACCTGATACAAGGCTGCTAATGGAGCCAGTGAGTACCACCAGTTTAAAAATCCATATGTGATCAATAATCTTGGCTCCCATGTCTCATTCTAGATCATCCTATTTAGAAATATATGCATAAGGCACAATTACAGGTATCATAATGACAGGCAAGCTGTAATTCACAACAATTTTGGATGTTTTGAAGATATGAAGCTGCTGTAGAAACCATCTAGATTGTTTAAATAATGAACTTCAGAAAAAAAAGTACTTGCATTAACCCTAGTTTAGCCTGTACATTTTATGTATTTTTTCTGTTAAAAGCAATAGTATTACAATCTGTTATTAGTTTTTTTGTTGCCATGGGAGATGGCCCCTAATGGCAGAGCCTTATGTTCAGACTTACTGTGGCCAGAGAGTCCAATCTTTCTCTTGTCTTTGTTCATTCTCAGTGGCAGAACAAGATCTTGATTCAATTTCCAGCAAGACATGGACATTGTTCCTGATTAGTGTCAATATGAAAGCACAAAACTTCATAAAAAACGTGTAATTTAGAACTAGGGCACCCAGTTCACCTTAGGAAACTGAATTTTCATTGATGGCCATGGTGACAGCAGGCTCAATTTGGCAGATTTTAATGTTAGGTTAGTTATAATGAGTATGCTATTTTTTATACTTAGAATGCACTATACTTTGTATGAATGATTATAACATTTCTTTGTAAGGTTGCATTTTAGGTTCTGTTAACCGATTCAGCTATGCGAAGGAAATAGACATCTAGAAGCTTTCATTGATCTGTAAAAGGTGAACAGGAAATACTCTGAAGTGTTTATGAGCGTGAGGTATGGGGAAGGCAGGGCCTGCTCCAGCCTTTAAAGAATTGATTTGAAAAAACTAAAACTGAATATATGTTTCCTGTAACTATTTTAACCTATTACATTCTTCAAATAGCTTTTTTTTACTACTATATTACGATTTAGGCTGATGATGCATTAACTTGATTGTTGCTATTTAAATGTGCTGTTTTTGACCCGATTTAAAGACAGTTAGGTAGTATTTTTGTTTTTATGAGTATTTTTTGTCTTGATGAGTATGGCGGTCTATTATAATGTTTTTAAGAAGTCTTGGTTGTATAGTTGTTTGACTATATCTAGTTAAACTGATCGGTACACATTTCAAAGTTGTTGTTTTGCTGACTGCATTTGTTGGGGCTGGGGGAGATGTTTTTGGCTGTTACAGAGTGGCAGAGGGAAGGGCATGTTAAAAGAGCAGTTCAAACAAGAAACAGTGTTGTGCTGCTGTACATGTCGAGCGCTGAACCACTGCTGCAGCTAATGTTTCATCTTTTATTGTTATACAGTTCACAAATGAGCCAGTATTAAGTTTAATGACTTTAACGCTGTCATGCTTCAAACTATTTATTGTAAAATGCTACAATAAATAAGGTGAAAAAATTACATTATTACTTTACTACATTATTACATTATTGTTTTCAGTCTTACGATATTTCATTGCCATAGTAGTCTGCTATACCAGTTGATTAGGCTTCCATAAAGAAGGTAGATTAAGGGAGAAAGTGCTAAGTAAATTCTACATTCATAGACAACCAGATAAAACAAATGTTTTTTTCTTTTTTCTTATCAGTGTACTATCAACCTTCTGCAGTGTGCATACGGTGGTTAAAAGTTGTGGTTCACATTGTAAAAAACAAACTGTTGCTCATTTTAATGAAAAGAATCAATTTCAAATGAATGAAAACTGTCTTTCATAAAGTATGTGTCCTGAGGCCCCCAGGTGTTAGTCTAAGCCTAAATTACTACACATTCGATAAACGTTTTGGTGTCTCATTTAAAATAATTTATCTAAATGATGGTTATGTTATTAAATACATCCACCAGAGTGCTCTGCTTGTTAAATTGTTTTTATTTTAGCTTTGTAAAGAAAAGACAAAAGAGAGAAGTTTTCGGGAATAATATTACCTTGGCAAAAAAGTATTTTCTCACAAAAACGGGGGGAATTGTGATAGCGTCATAAATGTGAGTGCGTGTCTGGGAGGGTGGGGTGTGTTAAGAGTGGGACAGAGTAGGCCCTAATTGAATTGTGAATCAACTTGCAAGTCAGCCCCTCAAACACCGCCCCCTTCAGCAGTTGTAGCGCTCCCACTGCGAAATGCAACGCCCATGGCCAGAGATAGAGAGGAAGGAGGGAGTGTGTGAGTGAGTGTAAGTAAGAAAGAACGAGGAAAAAAGAGGGAGTGTGTGCATGCTTCCGAAAGGGAGAGAGAAAAACGAAAGAAGTTAGAGAGTAAAAGAATCACAATCGGCTTTTGGTGTAAGGAGAATCTAATTAGGTGCGCCAAAGGAGGTGAAGATTTCTCCAGTTTCCTCCCCTCTTTTGGAGCTGTTAGAATAAAAAAGGACGCAGTTTTTTCAGACCACGCTGATCTGATGATCATGACGGCAGCTGTCGATATGAAACCAACGTTAACAATCATAAAGGCTGAAAAGATGGACGGTGAGTAATCAACTCTTCTTCATATGAAGCGCTCTGTCAGTTAACCCGGGACTAACATCACTCTTTAGATGTTTTCATCGTAGCTGTAGGCAACCGGCCGGTGACAGATTACGTTGATTGACAAACCACAGCGTTCATTTTTTTGCAATTAGACGTCCTGAAAGAGTGAACATAACGTCTTGAACGCATGTAATGTGTCAAGACTCCCTGGTTGCTCAATATTGGAGAAAACGCGAAGAGGAATGCTGTCTTGCCGGGAGGCGTTACAGTCATGCAATAGGCTGTACTTTACGCGTGTTTCACGTCATTGTTATTGAATGGTGGAAATGAACTTTATAGTATATATTTACTTTTATCACTGTTAGGCTTTATTACATTATGGAGCTTTTTAAACAAATTGCATTAGTAATGCTTGTGTTTAAAGTCATTTGAAACTTAAATTATACCGCCAGCTGAAATATGTTACAGTAACATGGAATGTTTAAGTGTTTAACTTTTACTTTGAACTTTCAAATGATAAACTGATATATGGTACATAATTTTTATTTTGTACAATGTATCCCATCTTTCTCCCACCCATCTCTACTTATCCCATATCATGCAGGGAGGAGGTTTGACTTTTCACCCTGGAGACAAGCAGTGGTCCCTAAATTCACCCCCTCCCCTCCTCTCCCATGTGTCTCATCACCTCTCTACCCTCACCTCCTTTTCCTTCTCCTAAGTGGCTGAAACTGAGGATTCAGAAAGCAAGAGAGGCAGGCTGAGGTGATGAATTTGCACTGCTGAGGCTTGCCTCTCCAGCTCCTGGCTTGCTCGAGGGATTGTACGCCCAGCAGTGACAAGCTTTTGCCACAACTGTGAACTATTTTTGGTTTAAAACTATTATTTGGTTTCACTTCTCCTGCCTAAAGTTTTAGTTTGGTTAAATTTGCATTTTTGTTTTACATCAAACCCCCCTGAACTCTCAAAGCTTGGATGGCTTTCTGACTTGTTAGCTGAGTATCAAGCTTGCACTGATGTATAATGGAAATCTGACACTAATTTCAAAAGTTAACAGACTAAGGGAGCCATGTCAAACTGCAAAAGCTCTCTGCTGTTTATACCTGCAACTCATAGTCTTAAAAAAAACACATATACCTCGCAAACACACAAACTTTAATGACAGGCACAATAATTTTGCCACAGTGAAGCACTATCCTGCACAACTGTTTCGCAATGCTCAGCCTCTCTATGCTCACTTGGGTGCACTTGGTTCATTGCAAGCCTGCCAAGGAGGAGTTAAAAACCCAAATGAAACTTCTCAAACTGTCTCCATGTTCACGGTTATGTTTACCTTTTGGTGTTTCTATGCTTACAAGATAAATGTACTCCCAGGTTTAACACCTTCCCTTAGCTTAATGAAATGGGAGATATCTGAGGACAAGTTCAGCCTAAAACTACTAAACAGCTTCAAAAGTGAGAATTTACAGCTTTTTTGGAATGTGCTGAACGGCCACTTAGTAGCAGTGAAAAGCTATACAAGAAGCTAAGCTTTTTGCTGCTCTGTTGGAAGTAAGCAGTCATCTTTTCTCAGAAACACCTGCATCAACATAGCCTACTGTATTTTTATATAGCCTGCTACCATGATTTACCAGTTTTTAGCCCACCTTACAACGTTGTTTGTTTTCTTTTGCAACGGAAGTGTTGCCAGTGTCGGCTTACGTGGGGCTGTTCTCACCCTCCAGCTGAGGTAGTTTCTTTCAAAGTGCTCACACAACGCCTGGGTCAGAGGTACACCCAAACATAGCTTCTAATGTTTCCCCAAGCTCTTATGCTGCCCCCCACCCCCACCCCTTCTACAGTGAGCAATTCCTAGCAATACCAACTTTTTTTCTTAGTAACACAGTAGTTTGTGACTGACTGCTTTGCGTAGCCATAACAAAGTTCAGCTCTTAGAGATGTTGTTGAAAGGACCTTTAGGGTATATTTTACAGAATTCCAACACGGTCAAGCAAAGGTTCATATTGTTACAAATGAATAGATCCACCAAACATTTGCAGAACAGGTTACTTTTTTCAGCGTCTAAACCTTCTCCCACTTTACTGCTCAGTTTTTTTTTTTTACGACCTGAAATTCGGGGTTCAGTGGCTGACAGGAATTCTTCCAAGCATGCCCTCCTGGGTGGCATGCATGGACGCCTGGTAAGATCTTGAAGGGAGACTCACTTTTATCTGATCGACATGCTGCAGCTCTGATGCTAATACGGTGAAGCCTTATATGGTATTTGCTTCCATGTCTGTGAAATGGTGTACAAGCACATACAAGCTACACCCTGGAAAAGATTCCCAGAACTACGTAAGATGTTCTTTTCTATGGAGATTCCAACTTGGCAGCTTTGTGGTGCAAGGACAGAGAGAAGGTTGGATAAGGTTCTATTTTTACTCTGATGCCTTGTCAGCTCTACTTCAGTGGCACAGTGTATTACTGTATATACCTACGTTTGAGTGTGCTTTTCTAGCTGACAGCTGTGCAAACACTTTTTTGGTGATCCATGCCATTCTTGATGTGGGCTGTAAGTGAATCTCCCAGTGGTACAGTTTCACTCTTCAAGTAAAAGTGAGGTAGATCTGGTTAGAAGAATCAAAACTTCATTGGCCAGCTTTTTCATTACTTCACCCAAATTGTATTAGTCTTAATCAGTTCATGTCTGAACCTTTAGGGCAGTAAGTGTTAACCTTAACAATAGACCTGCCTATATTGGTCATGCATAGAACTCCTTTAATTCTTTCCTTACTTTGTGATGTACATTGTGTTTTCCTGACATGAAATAGGTAATTCCCCCTATTTTAGTCAGTGCTCCATTCATCGTTCTTCAGTCTGTCATCGCTGTATAAAACTATGTACTGCGTAGGTCCTTTTATAATGCTTCCCCACTGACAACACGCCTTAATCTTTGCTTATAAAGCTTAGTCATAAACCAAGGCGTGTCAGTAGCAGATACAGCACTCAGCTAAATAATAAACATATGTTGAGAGTGGGATCTTAGGGTTTAAAGAACAACCAAGGTGTGGTGAATACAATAGCAATAAATGGTCTGAATTGATGGTAATCAAGATTTGGTGTATCTCCTGAAAACTGACCTTCTACAGCGTCTCATTTGACTCATGTTTCACAAAATGCAAGCAACCACAACAAATAGAAACATGTTGCTTGGCTGGGGGATATCTAGGACAAACAAGAGTGTTTTTATTTTTTTGTAACTCTATAGTCAATTACCCACCCACTCATTCTCAAACGATTCTTTTTTTTTTTTTTTTTTCCGTTGCTGCTTTTTTCTGTTGGCCACATGAGTTTTTCTCACGACTCCTTGATGTGGGATATGGTGAGTTCCTGGTGAGCGCACTTCGTCCTATCCTCAGTCATTCTTAGCGTGTAATTCCTGAGTCATGGCACTAGACGCCTGCTGCACCACATGCCACTGGCCCTCCGGCAGTGAGTCTGTGCCTTGGTTTGAACTGTTTTTGCCTCCCAGTAATTCACCCCCCCAAAAGACACCTTTTTTACAGTGACTATATGTAAACTACAGAAAAGCGCTTGAAAGGTTTGTTTCAACACAGATCTTTAACTGTCCACAATTGGGCCATGTGACAAATTTTCGTCCTTTTTTAAACCATATGCTCTAGATTTACTTTTATTTTTTTCTATTTAGTGCGCACAGCTGTTTTTTGCTTCAGCCTCAGTCTGTATTTGCCTGAATAAATGGGTTACAGCCACAGACTGTATTTGTATCAGACCTGCAGCATAAATGCTATATTGATTGACTTACTAACCCAATCAAAGTGTTATGGAAGGGTTGTGTTTGTGAGGCTGGTATCCTTTATTTAGGAGCAGAAATTTAGATGCAGTTCTCCTTTCTGGTGAAGACCTAGGCTTTTATTATTCTATCAAAAAAAAGTGATTTGCTCCCGGTTTTTATTCTTCATTTGGGACATAAAGCACAAACTTCAGTAATTTCTTACTTTTTATTAAACTTTTAGCCTTTTTCTATTACTAAATTGGCATTTGAGAAAACATAACTCTATTTTCACCAAATCACGCGCTTTTATTAATATTTTTTAAAGATATGCCATTGCATTTGTACAGTATTGTTAATTAATCCTGACAAATATAAACCTCATGTGCTGCTTCACAGTTCATGTTTGTTTTATACATGGTTACAAGGTAGAGCTGAGCAAATTGTGATTCACTGTGTGGAATTTTACAAGATATGGTCATTGCTGTTCTCATGACCAGTCACATAGTCTAATGAAGCAGCACGCTATCCCCTGAAGTCCAGTCATTCTTTGATGAAATGAGTCACAACCCGTCTGTGTGCATTTGCGTTTTTTGCTGTTTAGAGGGAGATGGAGAACTAAAGAGAGGCAGATAAAGAAGTGAGTTTGTGTAAGAGTTTACATAACAACGCAGTTTTCCTCATGTGCTGGAAATCACTTCCATCTCTTCTTGCAAAACTACGCTAATGTTTCATGTTATCGAATCCTGGTTTACATCTTTTTAATCGGCTAAATCGGAGGTGTTGCGCTGCATGGTGGAAAACTTCATATATCTTAGTAAGATAAGAAACTTTCTTCATGTTTGATGCTCATGTTAGCCATGGAGGCAACGTCAAGCTTAAAATAGAAAAGCAGTTCATCATCCAGAGCTGAAACCATTTTGCTGTTTAGACCACAAGTCATTTTTGGTCACATTAGAGGAAAACAAAAAAAGCTGTGAGAAGCACATTAGCGATAGTAAAACAGAGGTGGAATGTGAGGCATGCAACATGAAAACAGTGTGGTCTAGTGGGAATTTATTTATCAAGTATCCATCTGTAGAACTCCTCATAATACATAATTAGATCCAGACTTTGCAAAATGTACATGCATACATGTTGCAGCAAAGAAATAGTTGTGAAGGGATCAGTGTGCGTGAATGGAAAGCTGTACAGTGCCCTACATAGTTCTCCATTGCATTGGAAATCTGGCTTTGGAATGCATTGGTTAGGACTAAAAATGGGGCAGGCACTGTTTTTTTGGAAAAAATTAAACATGGAGAGTAAACTGTTTTTCAGATATGTCGTGTGTTTGGGTTAATGCCTAAACAGTTCTCCTAGAGCATCCCATGTCTGTTTATAGCAGGGGTGGACACATCCCATGAGGGATATCAGGGCTGGGGTAGCTGAACTATAGGTATAACTTAAAGAAACGCCATGTACCCTTCCCAGTATTATGCTTGCCTGTCAGTTATTTTATTTCATCGAAACTGGGACTAGGACAATAGATGGTTGAAGTCAGTCGTGTTTAGTCACTTTTAAGATCCTTTTTCGTTGGCTATTAATCTACTCCTTGCACTAAAGGAGAACTTAAGCATTTTGCAATGTGGTTTTGCAACAGACACAGATAGTGTTGCACAATCTTGAGAACTTGAGGCATACCTAAAGCTCAGCTGTTTACACAAAACGGTTGACTATGGATCAGGGAGATGCATTCTTTTCATAGAAAACCTCTAGAAAGGAAATGTTTGGCTTTTGTACCTGATTGCATGAATAAGTCAGAACACAGTTTAATAGTTATTGTATGCTTCAGTTGCCAGTGTTATTGTGGAAGTGATGTTCCTGGGCAACTCTTACTTTCATGGCCAAAGACAGATGTCAGCAATAGCAGCCCCGTCCCTTGCAGCTGCGTAACATCACCACAGGCTCGTGTTTCAGAGGGGCAGCCAGAAGCCAGTGGTTAGGATGTTAGAATAAAACTAGTGTGTCAGGACTGGAGCCTCTGATGGTGGGATTTTTCTGGTTTTAGGCTGGATTGCGTTAGTGTATAACTGTCCTGCTTTGAAGCGTGCTTTGGTCTAGGTCTGGTCTGGGTTCCTCACATTGCCTACCCTAAGATCCTGCCTTTTGACATTAAATTGGAAAATCTGAATGCCTTGGCTAACTATACAAGAAGTCCTCTTAAAATCAGACAGCTAACCCATACCCCCCCCCCTCACCCCACTGCAGAAGCCACTTTATCACCCTGCATTGCTGAAATGTCCCCCTTTATACTGGTGTGATTTATGACCTTATGTTCCCAGATTGGGCTTTCAGATATGGATCTTCATCAAAGGATCTGTTGGTTAGTACTTTCAAGTTCTGTTCAGTTGTAGATGGGGTATTTCACCCAAGAAAGCAAACTAGAGCATTAGACATTTATTTCTGCACTTTTTTTGTTGTTGATATGTAGCCTATTGCAAATTGGGATATTCAGCAAAGCCTTGGAAGTATTTGTGAAATGACCGTCACGTGAACTCTCAACTCAACCCCTTTGCCACAGGAAGTTGAAGCTTAACCTCAGAAAATGGACACTTTCACTTATTTATAGAGAGACCTCTTTGCTTTTTAGCTCCCGTTCTCACATTTTTCTGCTATCCATTTTCAATTTCCATCATAAGAAACACTCGGTTAACCTTCCCAGGCTATATTTAGCCCTGTCACACGACAGAAAGCATATTGTCCCTTATTTGTGGGGTCTGCTTGCATGCTCTTTTTGTAACATTGCATCATTGTGAGTAGAGACAGCAGCACAGGCTTTATGAATGAACTGATCCTCTGCCAGAAGCTGGAAGATGGCACTGATTCTGCTCTGATGTCACTCAAGAGATGACTAGAAGAGAACGGGGATCTTTATGAATCCTCCCATTCAATTGTTGGCTCTGTTTCAATTGCTTTTAGCCCACCAGCGCTTCTCTCATCCCATGGTGGGCTCATTTTACAGGCGATGAGTCATGTTCCCCCAGCCATTTAAGATACTCTCTTCTTGTCTTCCCCAGTTCTGCCCGGCCCTACCTAGCTATGCCTGTTTAGGCCTAATTAACTTTTGGTCTAAACCACAGCAATCTTGAATTCCCAACCATAACTCGAAATGCAGACAAAGACTCCTGCCAGTTTAGTGTAAGCTTCCATGGTAGTTGTCCCATTCATATAATGACAAGAGTAGCGGATCAATACCTTTTACTGCATGTCTAGCTGAAACACTACTCTCAATTAGTACTTCTTACAATAGATTAACATCTTGCAACTTTACTAGAAATGGCCTCTAGGTCATATTTGCCTCTGCTGGCACCCTCTTTTTTTAAAATCGGAGTCTGGTTTGTGAAATGTGAATGCCATAATGTTGCCCTGTGATTTACACTCCCTCCCACAATTTCGTGAGCTAAGTGGATGGGACTCATTTTGCGGACAAACCCACACTGTCTAATGTGGAAAGTGATGACTTGTGGATGCTTTAAGACTCGGTGCGCACTGACCATGCTGCATCTAATGGGACTCGCAGGCATTGAAATTGTATCAGGACTTCATCATTTACTTGGGATCGTCTAGGTCCAAGCTTGCCTCTTTCCTACTAATGGATGCGTATTGTACATTAACGCTGCCATGGATAACTTCCATATGGATCATTCGCCATACTGCTCTATTATCACTTTAGTTTTACATTTAGAGTTTGCCTTTCTATATTGCTCTACCCTCTGCTACATGCTTAACTCAAAAATAAAGAAAACTTTGTCAACGAACACAGTGCACAAAAAATATTGTCTTTAGGTGCACACGCATTTTGAGTGTAAATACATTTGCTTCTTAAAATTTTTACTTCAAAGCCTAAATCTAGTTAGATAAAACCAAACTTACATTTTACATTTTAAGTCTGCCAGTATTCTTAGTTCTTACTTATCTGATTAATAAGTCCAGCATACCTACTTACACTGTGGTGTTGAGTGTCTTTTGATGGAGGATTTAGTGTTAAAGTGGGTTCCATTTTGCGTGGGCGAGCACGCACAGCAGCCAGGCTGATAAAAGCGAAGGGGAGGGAGGGGACTCAAACGGTTCGAAAGTGCAGACAAACTCCACTCCATCCAGCTCAAATAAACTGCCACATTTTGCCTCTGCCTTCACATCAAAGCTCAGACTGTCTGAGCCGTTTGCAATATGAGAGTTTCTACTCTGCTAATGCCTTTTATTAGGAAAATATAGTTGGTAAAATGCTAGATGGAGTTACTGTTAGGGACAACTCAACACAGCTCGCTAAAGTCTTATTTTTATTACAAAATATTGATGTTACATGAGTACATGATTGTAATCTAAAAAAATATTTACTTGTTTGTTTTAAGAGGGCATATGTTTTTTTGGGGAGATTTCTACCCACTGGTGGTTCTTGCATGAATGGTGCCCTCTTTGGTTTTAACAAATGGTAAATGCAGAAAAAGTGAAAGTTTCATTACTCTGCATTTTAAAGAATCCCTGTTTAGAATAGAATAATCCAGTAAAGCCCAACTTTTTCATTATTTCAGTTTTTTAGTTGTAGGCAATTAATTCAAACCTGTAAAGTTACCTTTTTCTTTGCCCAATAAAAAAAAATAAAATATCTACTTTAGAATAAATAGCAATTGATAGAGCGTAGTTTTTTTTAAATAAGCTAAAACTAAACCTGAAACCAAAAATACAACTTTTTTTTTTTTAAAATGGTATGCTTATTAATATTTATATTTTTTTACACTTCTGATATTGCTGTTTGTTATTCTATTTTTAATGTAGTAGCAAGCTAGAATTACCTGCTATTTTTAGTATTAGAAAAGCTCCTGGTAAGCAAGGAAAAATGTGATAGCTGCATTACTCCACGATCCATTCAATCAAAAAACCTTTGATAACTTTTGCTGCTTTTCTCGCATCCCCTTGATGATAATGGGTATTCCTTCTTACCTGAATCCTACCCATTTCTAATTTCAAGTTGTTTTCTTTTTTTATAAAACTATCTGTTTCTGTTTTTATATGTAATAGAATGTAAGTTAGTGCAGGCATAATTGATTCACATGAGCATCCAAAGAACCGTCTTTTGTCCCAGGTCTGTTTTGAACAGAGAAAAGAACAACAGAGGAACTGAGAGCCCTACTTTTCACAAACAGCCAGACTGACACTGGTTACATGGGTGAAGGAGGGACAGCTGCTCTGCATTCCAGACAAGGTCGAGACGTCAGTGAGCGGTGAAAACAAGCATGAGCTGAGCTCTGCTTGGCAGATAAAAACCACACGTCGGTAGAGATGCCAAGACATCTGGGCTCGACGAACGGTGGTTCTATCCTGGCGAGTGACACCGTTTTCCCTCCTACCAATTTGCCTGTTAAGATCAGATAGAGGATTTTTAACAGCTAAGAAAGATGAACTGAACATTTGTCATGTTAACATATGTTGCATATTAAAGATGGTACTAGATGTGGGCTTCTTTTTAAATGGAGGTGAGCTCCTTACATATTAAATGACAAGTTGGATGGAAGTTTGTTGTTTTTGAAAACTGCAACTTTTTTGTTTCGCATTGAGGTCTTTATGTCTTTAACCCATCATCATCTCCCTATGCTTTGCCCCTTTTATCCCACACTTTTGCAGCTTGGTCAATCTAATTAGATGAGTGCAAGTCATCAGGCTCTGTTTAAAGCCATCAAAAGCAGCTCTGTTCCCTGCTGGGTGCCCACTGGCAGTGAGCGAAGAACAGTAAACACAGTGTTGTCACTGGGACCCTCGAGACAGCCCAGACCCCCCCACCTTTGAGCCACCCACTACCAGTCGTGGTGACATCATCACCCCATCCCATGACCCTTGACCTGTCAGAATGTTTGACCCCATGCTTGGTCTTGCGACACTAGCTCCACTGTGTCAGGGCGACGTGTTAGGGGTCGCAGTGTCTCTGATGGGCACCACGCATTGCCCTCCCACACAGGACGTTAAAGCAGGGGAGCAGATTGAGTCTGGGAAGCTTATAAACAATGCTTCATGTCTGTTTCAAAGCTCAGTGCCAGATGATCTTAGATTTTATATGGAATTATGTCTCTGCAGGAACTTCTAACAATAATGTTATGTTTGCAGTGCCCGAAAGGGCACATGCTCCCCTTTTAATCGACTCTAAATTGCCAGACTAGTGTGATGTAAACTTTGTTTCCATTCCATTAAGACCTGTGCATTATAACCCTCTCTGTAGCAGTGGCAGAAGCTCTATAAGTTTGAGTGTAACGCTACAGATCAGTTGATCCATTAAAATCATAAATACAGTAATATGCCTGTTGACGAGGGCGAAGGAATTCACTGTTTAAAAGATATAATCTAATATCCAGTACTTTAGCCATCTGCTACCAAAACAATCAAACAAATTATTTTGATTTTAGTTTATAATTAACATCTATATGTATAATTTTTAAAACATTTTTAATCAAAACTAGGCTCTATTGTGGCAGAAAGTTCTTGAGTCACTCAACCATATATGAATGAGTCTCTTTCAGTGAATTAAATTAAAACATAATTTTTTACCTCTTTTTTCTTCTTCTGTTAATGTTTCTGTTCCACCAAATCTATTGCTATAAAGTACATTGCAGGATTCGGTCCATCGATTGTGTTGTTACATCTGTGTGTAATGTTGATGAATCAGTTTTTACTATAAAATATGTTTAAAATATGCGTTATATCTATAAACAATGTTTGATTTTTTTGTCTGTTTTTGTATTCATGTTTTGCAGATCCAGAGTGTGGAGACGTCCCCCTGTTGACTCCTGGGAGTAAAGAGATGATGTCCCAAGCTCTGAAGGCCACCTTCAGTGGCTTCACAAAGGAGCAGCAAAGGCTGGGCATTCCCAAAGGTAAAGACTGTCAGCTGGTTATTTGTGGAAATCTTATTTTCTTAGTTAGGACTTAGACTGCAAAAGCCCCAGCAATGTTTCACATGTCTGGCATACATTTGTTTTTTACCCTGCAAATGTAATTTAGACTAAAAGCAAGAACACCTTTTAATTTCATGTTTTTTGGTACAAGCAGTATTTCCTTCTAGACAGAGTAAAAACATGCTGAGTTTGCCATTAAATTCATGCAACCACAAACAGACTTCACACTGTTTGCAGTTATCCTGACTGAGAGTATCACGGTGTAATCCCACTGACAACTATCACTTTTTACCACTGTGGTTTATGTTCCTTTCTATCCTTATGGTCCTTGTGACACTTTTCAGTTAGTGAGCGCAAAACCAGAAATTTCACATCTACAATTTGCATTGAATCAACCACCAATTTAGATTATTTTTGTTGCATGCACTTTAAATGGATTTTGAGCAAATATATCAATCATCAGCTTTTTATTGCTTTGCAGATCCCAGACAGTGGACAGAAAATCATGTGGTCGAGTGGCTTACATGGACAGTAAATGAGTTCAGTCTGAAAAATGTCGACTTTGAGAAATTTGGAATGAATGGAGCCAGCCTGTGTGCGATGGGGAAGGACCGCTTTTTGGACTTAGCACCTGACTTTGTGGGCGACATCCTTTGGGAACATTTAGAAATGCTCCAGAAAGGTAATGCAACACAAAACTCTGAAATGTGCAAATCATACTTTCTTATTATTTTTTCTGTTTATTTTTATTTTTTCTTGATTATACGATTTATATAAGATATGCTGATTTCAAAGTGGTTGTTTTTTTCTGATTGAGAGTCCTCATGGCAGTTTAGTAACAGGAGACAAACAGGAAGGCACGTTTTCACTCAAGACATTAATTTTTGATAATGCTGGATGCAGTTACATGATAGAAGAAAAAAAAACTAAAGAAAATCAATGATGAGGTCACTGACGCTTACTCTCTATCCATTTTTTATGAAGAGGATACAAAGCATTACCCCATCAATGGACTGACCTCCAACTTCCAGGAATCCCGTTATACCTCAGACTATTTTGTCAGTAAGTACTCATCACAGTTGTCGTCAGTTGTTCTCTCTAATTGCCATAGATGCATGTCTAAGATATGAATGGAAGTGGATCAGTTTTGTGAATACAAACCACTTTAGTTACAGTTGGCCACTTATTCTAGGATATTAATATTGTTAGTAAATTTCAGTTAAGGTCTTTTCTTGTTTTTTCCTAAATTTTGTCCAAGATCTACAGGGATATTTTTTGCATTTATTGATCATTTTAGCTCCAGGGAAATTTTATTTTAGGAAAAATTCAACACAAAAAATGATGACTATGCTGTGCTTCGCTTTGCTTCGTTTATCCTCCTGTTTTTTTCTGTTTTATTTTGCTATCCCCATTAACTTGCCTCTGTGTTTCCAGGCTATGGTATTGAGCATGCTCAGTGTGTCCCTCCTTCTGAATACTCAGAGCCGGGCTTCATCACGGAGTCCTACCAGACGCTCCATCCCATCAGCTCTGAAGAACTGCTTACACTCAAGTATGAGAGCGAATACCCCGGCATCATCCTACGAGACACGGCCCTCAACTCCATGCAGGGCGACTACTTCTCTGTCAAGCAGGAAGTGGTGTCCCCCGACAATATGTGTGTGGGACGCCTCAGCAGAGGTGAGGGGTCTTGCACTGTATGCTATGGTGTCTTGTGAAAGTATTCATAACCTTTAAACTTTTCCACTTTTCTTCCAGCACATTTTTTTAAAGTATTTTTGTTGAGATTTCTTTTTTGAATAGACATACACATAACTATGACGTAGAGCAGTGTTTTTCAACCCTGGTCCTCAAGGCACACTGCCCTGCATGTTTTAGATGCTTCCCTGCTTAAACACAC
>JAUZNJ010073485.1:0-25285 GCA_034780135.1 Jordanella pulchra | reverse complement strand
TGTGCAACCGGGAGCGCAAAAAGTCGTAGGCATTGTTTAGATTCCAAAAATAAACTAAAAGTACGCTCTAAATCACCTGTTTTGACACACCGTGACCCGGGTGTAGCGCGGATGTAGCTCGTGACGTCACGCGAGACGATCCCCCCCTCTGGTTTTTTTGCAAATCACACACTGTATATATATATATATATATGCAACACATTTAAAGATCAGATAAAATTACAGACTTAGGTCAGTTGCAGTGTTTAAAAGTCTGACGGTCTAATAGACAGAACAATGTTTGTAGTCTTCCTATATTCCTCTCTTAGTGTTTTAGCACTTTCACGCTAAGGATGTAAACAAAAGATTATTCTCAAGTTTTACTTGTTTATACAAACATTTTATAATTGCCTTTACGTTAACACTTAGGGTGAGCGATATGTCCTTGGGAATGAAATGGAGAAGAGGACTGAGCAGATTTCACATAGGAGCAGGGAAAAGGAAAAGAGTTCAAAGTTTGTTACTGCTAACTCCCAGTAACATTTTTCAATATCTTAGATTACTCTGGTCTTTTTGATAAGCAAATTTACACAGAGAAAATAAAATGCTAAGCTTTAATAAGATTTGCTCATAAGATTTAATAAGAAGCTCATTTAAAGAAAATGCTTATTTTCATTTGATTCTGTGATACTATTGTTTTATATGCTGTTTGAAATATGGGTGAAATCATTATCAATGTTTTCATTATGCTTTCCATAAGAAAAAGATTTGCAAAGCTCTGCTAATAATAATCAGTACAGTATATTGCATTATGATTTCCTGGAGCTATTTTTGAAATCTTTTTTGCCTTTGTTATTTACATTTCTTTATCTTCACAAATCCAATTAGCACAACAGTTAACAGTAGCTCATAGAGGTCTGTAATAAGATACTGTAGATTTTTATTAGCATTGCCCATTTATCACAGTACAACAAATTTTAAAATTATTTCCATTTCAAAGCAAACCGTAACTCCTTTTAATCTTTTGTTTTTATATATTGAGCTGCGTTATGCCCAGCTCTTATCATTAGTAAGGTCATCAGTACCTTTGAGCGGTAGCTTATGCTGCCATCTTGTGGTTTCTGTACATTATTACAACTACAGACCAAACTTCCCAGAAATGCGAGTAACTTGTTGTTCAGCTATGTAAATATTTAGCTTAAAGAAAATAAAAATTTCGGAGTTTGTTTCAAACTATTTTCTAAAATTATTAGATAAACTTGCCTACTATAAAAACTCTAATACTGACAGTAAAGATGTATTTTGAATCTGGCTTTCATAAGGCTTCCTGCTACGATCAATCTCCACTGACCTATTGGAGGAAGGCCAGTTGAAAGGGACTAAGTTTGTCAGGCCAACAATTAGACTATTTTCCAATAGCATTAAAAACAACTGGAGAACATGAGTGCAGGATTATAAAGAGGGTGGTATACGTTTGTAATAAGGTTGATATAGTTTAATGATGATCAGAAACAGAATATTGAAAAGAAAAATGATGAGCAAATTTGAGTAGAATCTTTCAAAAAACAGGTAAAGAGATAATTTTAGAGTCATACTTTAATAAAAGAATCAGGCTCCTCTTCTCGATTAATGTGTCAGCCCCCCTCCGGGTGTTGCTCATAGACAGCATTTTTAGAAGGCTGAATGAGAAGTTATTGGTTCATAGGAAAGCAGTGCAGCCACAGGTCTGTCTGTACGGAACTCGTAAATCTACAAACGGTGATTTTAGTTTATTCTCTTTTGTTACAGTCAAATTTGATAAATAATATACAGTCCAATAATTTTTCAGTCTTGTCAGATTTTCAATAGGTCTTCTCTTTGCTTGAATCGTTACACCACAGTGATATGCTTAATCTCAGCCCTTTAATTTTAGCTCTGGATTAGCAAGCTTTGGGTTTCTATCCTCTCAAAGGGGGTCAACCTCAGCTTTATTCTTTTGCAGTTTCTAAAAGGTGTATTTTGTTTCATCCATTTTCCATCAGCTTAGACCAGCTTAAATATCCCTGTTCAGAAAAAACATCTGCATGATTCTGCCACCATCATATTTTTACAACAGGAACCAGGACCAGCTGTCTCTCCGGCGTCTGGACATCACGTTTCCCCGAGGTCGGCGCCGTCTCCAGACTCAGCTCCTGCTTCTCCGGAACCTGCGACTCCAGACTCTGTTCCTGTGCCTTCGGAACCAGAACCAGCAGTCCCACCGGCGTCTGGACCTCATGCTTCTCCGAGGTCGGCGCCGTCTCCGGATCCAGCACCTGTGTCTCCAGAACCTGCTCCGGTCCTCTTGGTGTCTGGACCTCACGCTTCCCCGAGGTCGGCGCCGTCTCCGGATCCAGCACCTGTGTCTCCAGAACCTGCTCCGGTCCTCTTGGCGTCCGGACCTCAAGTATCTCCGAGGTTGGCGCCGACTCTAGACCCAGCTCCCGTGTCTCCGGCCCCAGCGTCTGCATCTCTTACAGCGTCTCCTGTCTCGACTCCTCCTGAGTCCGCTCCAGCCGGGGGTCCCGTCGGCGCAACAGCCAGCGCAGCCTCTCAAGCATGGTGGTGCAGCCACCATGCCAGCTCCTGTTGACTCTCCAAGTGTTCCTAGTGTTTCTCCCAGTGTGACTCCTAGTGCTTCTCCCAGTGTGATTCCTAGTGCTTCTCCCATTGTGACTCCTAGTGCTTCTCCCAGTGTAATTCCTAGTGTTTCTCCCAGTGTGACTCCTAGTGCTTCTCCCAGTGTGATTCCTAGTGCTTCTCCCAGTGTGATTCCTAGTGCTTCTCCCAGTGTGACTCCTAGTGCTTCTCCCAGCGTGATTCCTAGTCCTTCTCCCAGCGTGACTCCTAGTGCTTCTCCCAGCGTGATTCCTAGTGCTTCTCCCAGCGTGACTCCTAGTGCTTCTCCCAGTGTGACTCCTAGTGCTTCTCCCATTGTGATTCCTAGTGTTTCTCCCAGTGTGATTCCTAGTGTTTCTCCCAGTGTGACTCCTAGTGCTTCTCCCATTGTGATTCCTAGTGTTTCTCCCAGTGTGACTCCTAGTGCTTCTCCCAGTGTGATTCCTAGTGCTTCTCCCAGTGTGACTCCTAGTGGTTCTCCCTGTGTGACTCCTTGTGCTCCTCCCTGTGTGACTCCTAGTGCTCCTCCCTGTGTGACTCCTAGTGCTCATATAGAGACCCCCAGTGTTCCTAGTGCCCCCTCTAGTGCTCCTTTTGACTCCCTTAGGGTCCCTCCTGAGGTTCTGCTTGTTGGGGCTGCCCCAGAGACTCCTCATCCCTGCCTCCGGGCGGTTCCAGTGACTCTTGGGCCCCGCCTCCGGCGCCACGGACGGCCTCCGGACTGGTTTCAGGGAACTGGTCATCGGCGTAGACGGCCTCCAGACTGGCTTCAGGGAACTGGTCATGGGCGTGGACAGCCCTCCAGACCTCACTACTGCTCTGCCTCCTGAGTTTTCGCCCACTCTGTGTGGGTAGTTTTCTGTTCTTGGACTCTGACCCTCCTTCCGTTGTCCCTCGGACAGCTTTGTGTTTTTGGACTTTTTTTTTTTTGTGTTTTGGGCGTCTGGAAGCCACCCGTTAAGGGGGGAGTACTGTCATGATCCGTGGTTTTGTGTTTCTTTTTTGAAGCTTCCTGCTGTCTCTGTGCTCTCTATGTCGTCCTGTCCTCCAATGATTACCCCCAAGTGTGTCTTGTTTCCCTGATTACCTCCCTATGCATTTAAACCCTCCTGTGTCTCTTGTTCTTTGTTCGGGTCCTCGTCTGGTATCATCTGAGTTTGTCTGAGAATCCCAGTGTCGTTTGAATCATTCTTCTGCCTCTCGTATGTCCAGCGCTACCGGTGTTAAACCCTAGATTCTGTTTTGCCGTGCTGCCTGGTCTGAGGAACTTTCAGTTGTTGTACATTTTTGAACTTTTCATCATTAAAACCCTAATTTTCACCACATCCTGGTTCCAGCCTCTGCCTCACTACCAACACCACAATCGCTTCATGACAGTTTAACCTCAGAGGCATGAACAGATGACCTGAATCTATATGTAAATTTAAATATGCACAGGTGGACTCTACTTACTAATTTGGTCATTTCTAAAGTAAATATTATGCAGTAGAGTGTGTTCAAATGTATTAATTAAGGCTCTTACAAGAACCTTTAAACCTGAGACCAATTGTTGCTGGCATACAAATCTATTGCAACCTACTGGTGATATTTAAATCAGCTTGTGTAGGAGTGTCACTTCATAGCAACATCCGAGTCAGTTTTTCCTATTAGCGCAGTGGGGGTTCTTTACCACAAAATGAGAAAGATTCTAAAACAAAACCAGCACAACTAAACATAAGGAGGTCATGAAATACCCTGGTTTTGTGACAACAGACCAAGGGTGCGCACTAACAGAGTTAGTAATGATGAGGTTGGAGCCGGTTCTCTACCCACAATCACTTAGCTCAGAGTCGCTGTGATACAAAAAAAAGGTTAATCAAACACAAATTTAGCACAAAGGAAACAGATGTGAACAAGAAGGTAGAGGAAGAAAGTAGACAGATAGCCTTGCTGGTACTGTTACTATATCAAAAGAAAAATAGGAATTGGCTAGCATTTTCCAGGATTACATGAGAAGTTTTTCTGTGAGGGAAATAATCAAAACTCAGAATTGTGTGGCTGAATACATTCAGATAAAACATATACAGGCTGATCACACTCTGATTTTTAAGGATTCCAGTTTGGCAATGCATTACATATTGCTTCCCAACTATCTCAGCAGAGTTAGCAAGGATCCAAACTATTAGCTACACACTGTTTACCGTGTTTGCAGCCGTGTAGCCACGACAACAGACTATTTCTGATCTCAGTGGAGCCTTTAACTCTTAAATCAACAAAGCTCAATTCTGTTGAGAGAAGCTTGTTAAGAAACAGAGCGATGACTATGCAGCTATTTTGATCTTAGCACCCATCAGCTTCTCTGAAAGAGTTAGCATGCTAATATGTGGTTAGCAGCACCAAAACAAACTTAAATTATGGTCAAGATAATGATAGGGTTAGCTGAAAACCTTTAGGATTATGACCATGATTACAGTGTACATTCAGGGAAACAAATCCAAAGCTAAGTTTTTGTCTCTAGTTGTGAAAAGCTGGTGTCGATGTAAACAGATAAATAATTTAGCCTCACTGCATCTTAGTGTTTTCCACATTTTTTCATGAAACATCCTTAATGTCATTAGGTTTTACTGGTTTTACAAAAGGAAAGCTTAATTGTGAAGGAAACCAAAAATGACCCGTGCTCTTAACAAATAATAAATCTGAACATTTTTGGCACTTATTTTCTATATGGCCCTTTGTAGTGTAGTTATTCTAAATAAACCCAGAGCAAACAATTGATTTTAAATGGCATGATTTGATAGAGCCAACACAAACTATCAGCCCGAACAGGCCTAGTATTAAAAAAAGAAAAAAACATTTTTTATGTGTTTCATTAATGATTAGGACACATTAAACAATGTCTCAATCAAGATTGATCCGAAAGACTGGAACATCTGATAATATTTCGTCGGATATTTTTAGAAGTCATATTTTTTATAAATATGACTGTTAAACAATCTCTGTTCAGTGTAGAATAATCAAGATGTGTTTCAGTGTAAATGTGAAAAAAATATGTAAAAATGTGAAATCTTTGGGTGGTCGTTTTCAGTCAAAGCAGAAATAATCTTTGACTCTAGCATGGAATTGTAAGCTGTGAATCACAAACTACTTTACATGTCATCATACACCCACGGTGTTTAACAGCGTATTGTAGCTTGTACTTCACTGTACAGAAGGTTCCTTTTCCCAATAACGATATGCAAATAAGTAACAGAAATTCTTTCTGTGTGTACTATTAAGATTATTATTTACTGCAATACGGATCTGTGCAATCTGCCCTGAGCAACAAACAACAGGCATAGTTTCTATGTAAGTTGGTTTTACTATATAAACCCTTAAATGTCACAATAAAAAGTTTAAAAAACAAACAAAAAAATAAATAAAAGAAGGAAATACCCAAATTCAGTTAGATGCTGTTATTTAACCAGTGTGGAAAAAATAGATTTTGTCAAGTATCCTGATATTTCATAGACTGTATTGGTTCTGATGTTAAATATGTATCTTAAATGTAAAAAATATTCACAGTGAACCATCCATGTTTTTGTCTTGCTTTTATACAACTCTTAAACTGTTAGCCGCTAGTTACCAGCACACCACCCAAGAGCCTATTATTATTTAGCTGCAGCAGCAACAACAAGATCTTGTGAGGTTTACCAGCGCAATATAATTTTAAAATTGTGATTTTAAAATCAGGATATATTGGGATAAAATTGCATAGTAGCATGTATTGTGATACGTATTGTATCATCAAATTCTTACCGATTCACACTCCTAGTCTGGAATAGACGGAAAGTTTGGTGTCTTTTGAAGGCAACATTTTAAGTGTTTTAACTGAGCAGCCCAATATGTTGCACTTGTAACAAGTTTTTAGTTATTGCAGGTGGAACCAAGTCACCCTGAAGTCAGAAATATCAGTGTCCTCATGATAGTTAAGGGTTTAACTTATACTGATGAATACATATGAACAACACATTTCTAGACTTGTAGGGCTGATATCTAGCAAACAATGTTTTTCTCACTGTAAGTTGATCTTTGTCATGGAATCAAAATGATTTTTGCCTCGTGACAAAATGTGGAGACGTACAAGTAGAGCAAATATTTTCGTAAGACATCTTTTTGTGAAAAGTAGGACAATTTTTACTCACACCCAATGGTGCAAAATGAAAACTGCTGCAGAATTAACCAAAACCAGACATTATAATCCCCACCCTTACTGTAACCCCTAAAAGCTAGCTCTCTGTTGTTAACCAGCCCTTTTATTTTAACAGCACAGCTTAAAGAGAGTCCAAGCCAAAATATCCTCACTTTACAAATATGTTCATAGCGTCCTCCCCCACCCCAACCAAAACTCCTGACCAAGACGAGCCTTTCAAGAGCGCATGAGCTTCATGCCAGGCTGAAGCCAAACTCACATCCATCTGGGCTCTACAAGCTATGTAATCTGCATAACTATGGCTTACACAATTTGTATTACACCATCCCTCCTGTTAGCCACACACAAACACTATGTTGTCTCTGCCTCACTCTGCTCTGTTCCCAAAACATCCTCTGCTACCTAGAAAAACATTTCTTCATGGCTTTACTCCGGATTTTACTCCAGACTCAGCCATTTATCTCGAAACCTCTCAGCTTTATCAGATGTTTTACAGTAAGAGCATTAAAAGCCCGCTCACACATGAACACATCACCCCCCCACACACACTTAAGAATCTCCAGGGAGTTCTGCCACACATTCTTGTGTGCACACTTCATTGTTGTAGTTATTCAGAGCAGTTCATGGCCAAATAAGACGAAAAAGGCCCCAAGCTCACTCGCTGACTTGTTGCTGGATGCAAACATGACGGCTCATGGATTTATAGACACAGAAGGTCAGTGGAGTGTAGCTCAGTTGGAGCAGGAGGTTAATCCAGATGTTCTCTCTGTAACACTACATGTAACGTCCTCTGAAGCCAACATTGTGTTCATTTTGATAAAGGAGAAAATCGCTCAGCTCAGTTTTGGCACCAAAGCTAATCACAACCTTAAACTAAGCTGTGTAGTCACAAAAATGAATGCTGGATGCTTTTCTTACAAGTACTTTTCTTGGCATCAACGTTTTGGATATATTTAAATCTGAATCCACATTTCTCCAGAAAGAGGACATGATGTGAGGTTTAAGGGACTTCTTCTGATGGTTTAGCCTATTCAACTTGGATTAGCCTGTTTTGATAAGGCACTGTATGTGCTGTTTTTTGTTTTTTTATCAGTATTGCTTTTTTCATGTAAAACTTACACGCATTGAGAAATTTCTGGTACCCCTTGTCTAATGAAAGAACTCTGTGAATGGTCACCAAAATAATTTGAATCTGACAAACAAATGAAGTTCAGACATTTCTTCTCAGCCATGCTTCAGAAAAAAAATATTAAAAAAAATAAACTCATGAAGCAGACTTGGAAAAGAGTGGTGGTACCCATAGAAAAATAAAAAACCATTTGTGATTGATAATACTACTGGTAAGTGTTTTTTGTGTGGAAGTGTGATAAATCGGAATATTTAGTTTATTGTAATATTATTACAGTAGCTAGGATAAACAGGAAATACAGGATACATAGCAGCAGCAGAAATGCTTGTTTTCTGTTTTTTTCTGTTCTGATGTCCATTTGTTGGGAAAATAATGTTCCTTGGAGAAAAAAAACAACCTACAGGGTGATAACTGGCAATGACTTTATTTTTCGAAATAATAATCTAGAACAAAGCTCAAGAGCAAGGTTTCACATTCTGAGGCCGATGCCAAGACCAAGACTGAAATGAAACGGTCTGGAGAGTGACCTTCAGGCCAAGACTTGTCTTAAACCATGAACGCCTTTGCTGATCACAATAAATAAATAATAAAAGCTAAAGGCAAAAGAACACCTGGGAAATGATAGCTACAAACAATATTTAGTTTTATTCAACAGTCATATTTTAAATACTATGTACTTGCAAAGAGGTCATTAAATAAAAGACAACCGGACAGTCTTTAGGTGTCCACTCTTTACTTTAAACAAGCCAGAATCAATCAGAGAAATACCATCATATCCACCACTTCTTTTCTGTTATTTGCTGTGATTAGATCCTATTTCCAGTCCCACGCAGTCTTGAGTTTGGCTCTGTATTATTTTTCCATGATAAACTACCAGAAACCTAATAAAAGATTGCAGTAGAGTAATGGAGAGTTTTGAAAAGAAGCTTCTTATTTCAGTATTCTCACTTATCTTTAAGAATATCCTGTTCTTGTGTTACTCAAACCCTTTTAAAAAAGTTTTTCTCTTATCTTTGACTTTAATCATTACACTTTTTAAGTACTTGTTTTTTTCTGGCATTGAAGTTGCCCTAACAATACATTACTTATTTAACATTATATTTTTTTATACACTGAAGAAATATCCTGCTGTTGGGTATAAAAGAAGATATCCACTCATTTTTAATGCTAATTCTCTACTGTAAAAAAAAAGGATATTTAGTCAAAATCTTTCATTTATATCAAACCAGAGTGCTTGTTTACAGAAAGATCTAATATGAGTAGGAAGATATTACTCCAAAGTAAAGGAGAACGGGCCTTCGAAGTTGTCTTTGGTGGATGCCAGGCTTTAGGAAAGAAAAAAAACAAGGATTATGTAACAGGTTTAGTTTAGTTATCCACAGTCATGTTTTCAATGCATATTTTGATAGATTTTTTTACTCATTTTTCATTATAAACACAAATCTTACAACAGATTCTAGTAATTAACTTGGTATTGTATTTGTATACTATTCTACATAGCAGAGATCATGACCACTAATGACCTCCAGTTGACTTGAGCAGCAAGGGGACAGGATGAGAGAAATTCCTTGTCTCTGCTGACTCTTGAAGAACTGTTGGCTTCTTCTGCCTGATGCTTTGGAATGAACTTCCTGTTGTCTATCAACTGTCTCATGTGAAGTTGAACAATGGGGAGATGGGGAAAAGCTCACCAAAACATTTGACCTTTCAAAATAAATCCATTTAGTTAACATGCATCCATCTATTTCCTATAAAGTAACAATGAATAGGTTTGGGGATTTTGGCAGTTATTACCAGCAGTCATTGAATGAGAGGAGGGGTAAACGTTACCTGGGTCACCAGTTCAACACAGAGAGACACACATTAGAGACACTCAGGACAAAAAACCATGCACAGAGATCTATATGCACTTTTTAGCTTTGTAAAGGGAGGTGTTATGGTATGGGGCTGGTTCTGTATTAATCCCTATTGATGTTTATTAATGTTATTAATGATAGACAATGAGACAGACAGACCAATAGATTGGGCCCTGATTCAGATAAGAGGACTTAGACCATCACACTAACATTTTCAATAACATTCTCTTTCTCTTCTGAACTCCTGTTTTATTCCATATATAATGGGATGCACACCTTCCAGAAAGGCTTTGTTTTTTTCCAGCACATGGATCTTTGATTTATCAGAAAGGAAAAGCCCCAGTGAGCACTTCCAGTACAACCAGAAGCAGACAATAAACCAAGAACAGGCTCTTTATGCCTTGGTTCATTTACCTCTAAAGTCCTTACTAGGAATGACATTAAAACTGATTTAATGAAATACCAGTTATGTGTTTAAAATGGTGTTTTCTAACACATATTCACAGACCAAAGAAACTATTGTCACCAATACAAGCTAAAATTGTATTTCACTGCATTTGCACTTAGGAGGTTAACTTTAAGTTGTATTTGTGTAATAAAGATGCATTACAGTTAAACTCATCAAAAGTGATCGTAATGTTTCTAATACTGCGCATATAGGTCAGCCATATTGGTTTGCATGGTCAGTGTAGTAACAAACTTCCAGCTCTCCCAACTCAAAATCAAACTTAATGGACCTTTTGAAAATATGTTTTTATGATAGTTCTTTGAAACATGCTTTTTAAAGCTTTGAATATATATGGAAGGAAGATTTATGTTTTTTTTTCTTCAACCCATCCTCTTGCTGATGGAAACTGTGTCTAACCATTTTTTATTTTCTTTGTTTATGTCCCACAACACAGACAGTGCCAGTGAATCAAGATGTCCAAGTTCTTATGAAACTATTTCAAAATTTTTATGAGTAATAACATCAATTAAAAACAGGACAACTTGGGTCATAGCAATCTTTTTTGGATGCTTTTATTTTGAAATTAACCAAGCGGATGTCGTTACCTGGGGATTTAACTGTAAACGACTTTAGCTTGTTTGAACATGACACACTTCCACTGATTCCCCGGCCTGGAACGGTACTGGTCTGACCCATTTTTGGAGTTGATTCCGGTTTTCTGTTCCCTCTATCACTCAAAACAAACTGAAAAACTTCCGAGGGAGAACAGAACCGGACTCGGACTACCTGCTGTCCCCTGGGCTCGCTTCGTTCGCTGTCCGAGGCTCCGCGGATCATTGAGAGCCTGAGAATCTGCTTCATTTATCGCTTTCTAAACGACTTGTTCTCTGAGGACCGCAGGGAGAGCTGAGATTTTCCCCGTGTTAAAAGCGACTTTGTTGTATTGACGCCACGGGTCGTCTGGGTAATTAACAGAGTGGGAGCTCACGTCCACCGACTCGGTGTTTTCCCGGGTGAAGCGGCGGGGTTCTCCAGCAGCAGCAGCCGCGGCCATGGCAGGAGGACGGACAGCTGTCGGGCTGCTCCTCCTGGCGTGTTTGAGCTTCCACCGCGGAACCTCCTTCAACCTGGACGTGGATAAACCCTTGGTGTATTCCGGACCAGACAGAAGCTACTTTGGCTTTTCAGTGGACTTCTTTAAATCCCCCACAAACCTAAAGTAAGAGTTATGCTCTCCTCTTAGACAACCCGGCTACTCTATAGAGGCATGTTTTACAAGCATAATTGGCACAAATGTACTAAAATGTGTCGGATAAGCCTGAACAGATATTCAACAAGGTTCATCCTTAGCGTGAAAGGATGCTTTCCTCTTTAAAACACCTGGAATAATCGACTATATCTGCTGTGTTCGTCGCAGTTTTAGGCTGTAAAGCTCAGCTGGACTTTAAAGTTGGGTTAACGTTGACAAAAAGGCAACAACATTTTACTAGTTTTACCAATCATAATATTAGTTCTAAACAAACACAAAACATGAGTCAATAGGAAATAGGTCCAATCCATTTAATCTTTTATATTTGGAGCTTTAAGCTCGAACTAGAAGACTAACAGATAGAAAATCGTACTGTTTTATTTACAGTTATGTTTTTCCTGTGTTGTTGCTCCAGATTGTCATGTAACCAATTTAGAGGATTTTATTTTTCTCTAGTCAGCTGTTTGGCAGAGCTGAGTGTGTAGGAGTGTCTTTCTGCTGTGGAAAATCATTGCTGTTTTAGTTTTACAGTCTTTTTTTTTTAACATAAATTGATCCTTTTGGCTTCTGGTTACATTTTAATGTAATCAAATGGTTGAGGAATAAGAAAAAGTGTCATTTTGGACAGCCTGACATCCAGTAGATGTGAAAGTCATTTTATTTGGTTGAGAACTCTTCAAAAGTATAAATGCATGTAAAAATGTCATCTCAGCAGCAGATGTGAATATTGAATGTTATGAGAACCTGAGCTAATAACTACAAAAGATCCAAAGGAGTCGGTGAACGATTGTACAAACTAGTGTGGTTCCTCTCTGTTCTCATTCTATTTTCACACCTAAAGTTATGTTTAATCTGTGGTTCATAAATGAATTTGATTGAGCAGAACAGTTTACCTATTTATAGTTGGAAAGAAAAACAAACAAAAGCAAAACATCTCTCAGATCTTACAGTAAACCCCTCCTGGAGTTTAAAAGTGTGCAATCCTACTAGCTATATTACAGGTGAAATTGAAAATGGTGTTAGGTGTAAAACATTAATTTCATATACCTGGTTTATATAGATTTACTGTGTGTGCTTCAGGTATTTTAAATTTAATATCTTGGATTTCACAAATTCATTTTTAATGGAAAAACATGACAGAGCTTTATAGAATTGAATTGCTCCTATTTATGTGGTTTATTGTTGACTTATTTGTAGAAATAATTTCAAGAAGAGCACCAGCAATAGAATAGATGTAAAGGTGCATAGTCATTAGTCCCCTTCTGAAATATAACCACATCCTGCTGGTATATCATTTGTTATTTTTCTTTGTTTTTAGTAAATAAAGCCCTTTTTTTATTATTTATGATAACAACATAGGTATGATGTTGCGTATATGAGCAATGGGGTGAACAAGGAAGTAGCCTACTGTGGCTAAGCCAGTTAGCATCTCCCAGTGAAGTGTGAAAATAATGAAGTCAAAGATTCAGTGTGAGGAAAAAACACACACACACACACACACAAAATAAAATGTATACACAAAGAGGGACAAGACTTGAACAAAGCTTTGAATCCAGTATGAGGGTTATTGTTAGCTAAAGCTAAAGCTACCGAGGTTTTCAGATGTGGCTGATAAGTTGATGGATGTGAGTAAACATCCTTATTAATACTGATACTAGTCATAACAATGCTGTAAGTAAAAATGAAACTTATTTTATATCGATTGATTGATCTGTTGATTGATTACCTTGATGCTGTGTCACTGGAATTTTCTTCCCCCCCTGATGTTCTGATAGGAGGATTCATTAGAAGTTAGAGTTGCTGTAGATGAGTTTATCTATTTTGTCACTTTAAGATCGCAGCACGGTCGAGCTCTTTTAAGTGGACATAAAGCTTTCTTAAGTTCCTACTGTACTACCAGCAGCTGGTGCCACATCTGTTCATGTCGGCTCTAAACACTGTCAGCAAGGACTTGGTTTATACAACCTTATTTTATCAGGACTAAATGGTTTTTGGTCTTTGGTCACCTTTAAGTCATCTTGAGAAAAGCCCCATGATGAAATATTTTGGCAGAAACCCTTTGAAAGTTTGAGCTTTGAAAGTCTTTGTTTAACTAACTTCTAATATAAATCTACACACACCTGCATTGCCTGGTCCCATTTTTAAAAAATATTTTTGTCAAGTTGTGATCAAACACATCAGGGGGTTTTATGTGGATAAGACACTCAATGTAGTGCTAAATTGTTAGAAACATCAAAAACTCCTTAAAAACTTTTCAAAAGAATAAATCTGTCAAGAGATGCATCCATTCATATCGAGCAGTTCTTCCCAAGATTAAAACTGTGTTTTTATTTTATTTTTTTATTGTTTTATAACCACTAGTGTGTAAATGTTTTCCTCCAGCGTTTCACTGTTTTCTTGACCTTGAGTGGAAAGGTATCCACTGAATGAAGCTGCATTTTTAGCTGCAAATCTCTCTTCTGTAGCAGGAGAAAACCCACCACTGCCACCAGACTCGTAGTCATGTTAAAAATTGAGCGCCTCTGAGGTTTAAAAATTATATTCTGGTAAATTGGGATTATACTGCAACTATGATTGTGTGAAACTTACTCATAGGAAGTACAGCTGTCCTGCGTTTCCCTCAGAGGCGTCAGCAAGCAAACAGCATCATGTAAACCACACCACCCCCGCAGTGGAGCATGGTGGTGGCAGTGTCATGGTGTGGGACTCCTTCTGCAGGGACAGGGAGCACTGTTCTGGGGCAGCAGGATTAATTTTAAAAAAAGGGCAGAGGTTGACTTTCACACTACAGTCAGAGGTACAGTAAGAGGTTTAGACCAGAGCGTGCTCAAGTTTTTTTATTTGAATGGTGGTTCTGTACGCACTGATTTAAGACGGTTGATAAAAATGCACTTTTCATATCTACATTTTTGTTTTACTTTCTGCTTAAAGGTCTCATATTATGCAAAATATAAATTATAAATATTTTGTAATAGTCTTATCTTTCCTGAAGCCTGTGTATGAGATTCACAAATGGGAAAATATGGATTCCCCGCTATCCTTTCCTTTCTCTAACTCTTAGGTAATCTGTGATCTAAATGCTCTGTTCAAATTATGCCCTTTATGATGTCATCAGGGGAAATGAGTTGTCCAGAGTGGTCTGTAGCAGCCTATGGCCTTTATCTAATGTATTATTCTGTGCTCCTGGACTATTGTTACAAACTCTGACTGGTTGTCATGGTTGCAGGTTGTGTGGGCGTGGCCTTCAGGAGTTCCAAAGCTAAAGCAGCTCTTCCAGGGGAGGGCTGAATGAGGAGATTTTTGTTAAAGGCTGTCTGCCTAATCTGAGAGGAACTCTTCCTGCACAAGCGGCAAAAACATTCTCTGGGAGCCTCATTGTTAATATTTTTTTATTTTTAAATTTATAATAATATGGGACCTTTAACAATAACACACTACCTTGGGTTGATCTGTCCTCTAAAATCCCAATAAATGAATTCATGTTTGAGGTTGAAATGTGAAGAAGAGTTGGAAATAAAATAAGATATTTGACTATTCCTTCAAGAGATTTTCTACATTATGATTCAAAGCAGAGCACATGGAATATTTACTGGTTTACAGAGTACTGAAGGGTTACCAAAAGACTGTGTTTCCACTGTATGAGGGTGAGGCCTTCAGATCATCGCTATGGATATTACTTCTCATATTGCCTCATTTATTCCCCCGTGGCTTTTTTTCATCACGTATTTGAAAACATGGAATATTTTCTAAATGTTTCACTACACACCAAGTTGCTCTCAAAGCATTTTAGAGGCCTAACGTGTGTTTAATGTTCTGTTACAGGGTTATGCCAATAATTTGACCTTCCCATATAAAGTTACAGAGCCCAACGTTTTATCTTCAGCAACACATTCCTTTAGCATTCGGGAAACCAAAGAAAAGATACAGGAAAAGAACCACGGCTCCTGATGTGAAGCTTTTTCTGCTCACCCTGATCCTTTTAAAGTTATCTGTCAAGTCAAGAAAGATAAATCTCAGCTTTATTATTTGGCAGATGAATCCGTCTGAACCACCAGGGTGTCTAAAGCTGTGCTGAAGTGATTGTTTTGTTTTGTTCTGGTGGTTTTGTACAGAGGAATCTAACGAAAGTTGTGGGTTATGGAGATAACTCACAGCCACCAGTTGCTTGTGTTTCTACCTCTACAGTCATACTTTCCGTAGCTGTGCCAAATGTGTGTCAAAAACGGTTATTTTCATCCATAAAACGATAATCTGGAAGAGAGTAATTAGGTTTGAGCTAATTGGTGTCATAAGTCCAGTTCTGACATGTGCTTGTTGTGTATGAAGCTAATATGCCTCACAGATGGGCCCTTATTCAATGTCTCACCCAGCACAGCATGGCGGTCAGATCTTTGGGTGATCAGACCAGCTTCTATTATTTTTCAGCTCTAGATCTGCTGTTCTGTTTGGGTTCATCCCATCACTTTGTGACCCAAATCCTGACCAAGGTTCAGCTGTTGGACAGAGGATCTTTCATTTAACCTGGCTGCCTTTTCCCAAACACAGAACTGTCTGTTATGGCCAGAAATCTATACTTTTGTCTCATTTTTCCAACTGACATTATTCCAGTAGACGTGTTGTTCGTTCAAATGTTTTATGCCCGTCTAGCGGAGCGCTAAACGACTCACAGCAGCCAGGAAGTGAGCTCCGGACAATGATATGTCTGCATACCCCTCAGAAAGTAGGTAGCTGCACCCTTGGAAGGTGCGTTTCTTTCCGGGGGAATCTGCTGTTCAATAACCAGCATAAATCATGATATTGACATTAATTTTTCTCTGTCACAATGTGCAACATGCTCTTTACAGACGTAGAGTGAGCAGTTGAGTCATTTCTGACCACCGATGACCTCCCTCACCTTGAAAAAAAACTTGCCTGTTTCCATGTTCACTGTTCTGATCCCCGATCACTGATCAACTTTTTATTAATTAGCAGGTGGATGCTGCAGCATCTTTGTAGGTAAAAAAGAAAAGAGGAAAAAAAAAATCCAAACAATATATTGTACAGTTGTGGACGGGTTAGAAACTGGGATAAGTGGTGAAACTGGGAGTTGCTTCAGTCAGCACAGCCAGAGCGGTTGAGCTGGGAGATGCTTCTGCTGCTCTGTGATCCAGGAGATGAAATCAGGATGTTTTTGGAAAGCCCAGAAAAATGTTCAGAGCCTTGGTGCAAAAGTTTGGAAATAGTTTATGAATAGCCTCATTTTTTTTATTTTATAATGGTTGTGAAATGACCTCAGGTGGGAAGAACTTTATAAAAAGACAATTCAAAAACGTTTGTAAATTGGTTAAAATGATTGTCCGAAAGAGTGAAGGACTTTTTTTTTCTGGATTAAATTGAAAGTGTTTCTGTTATATCTTCCTATCTATATGTTTACACAGTATTCAAATATGCTTGAAAACATACAACATAAAACCTCAGAGGATCGAAGATCTTCCCACTGCAGTCTCCTACAATCCTGTAGGAAACACTAGCTTTAGCTCCTGTTTCGGTAAACGCTAACAGATTGTAGCCAGAGTTCTACTCTTGTCTTAATCCCCTTGGCGTTGGATCATTTTCACGGTTTTTCACACTTGATCTTGGACATTTCCTTTCTTTGCCACCTCCTTTTTTACTTATTGCACATATTATTTACGTTCCTATATTTTTTTTTATGATGAATATCAATAAAGTACTTAAATTGACTAAAAGTAGAGATAAAAAACAAAGTTTAAAGCACAGAAATAAAAAATAATAATGAATTAGAAAGCCTTTGTGTGCAACTATAACAAACTACTGACTTAGAAATTCATAAAAGCACAGTAGATGGCAGCTACCGCCGAAGTAGAGTCAGGATGTTGTGTCGTTTGTTTAATAGAGGAGGTGCTGTTCTTTATTTTGAGAGTATAATATCCTACAGTTTAGGAATGAGTCATTATGGACTAAATCTTTGATAAAGTCGACTCCTGGGAAACTTCTTAAATGTCCTAAATGTTTGTTACTTCATGGAAAGATGGACTCCTGTGGTTTTGACTGTTTATAAACCTGTCTGTATTAACAAGCAGCAGTGGTTGCCTCTCTAAGGTCACCTCTGTTGTCTTTCATGCTCCATTCGCTCTGCTGATAATCATTTAATTTAGTCTTTTATCTGGCAGAATCCAGCAGCTGTTTTCCCTCTTAAATCCCTGTAGCAGAAAGGATGAACTTTATCTTTCTTCCATAGATTAGTGTATAAAATCTGTTGATTTGATTCTTTCTTTAAGGAGTTATTTTAAACAGTATTACAGTTTTATTTTCTAAATGTATGGTCAGCATTGGGAATAAGTCCAGTCCTTAAGAGCTGCCATCCTGTAACTTTTAGTCGCATCTCTTCTCTACCAAACCTGAATCTAAAGGCTCAGTCCCTCATTTAGTTCAGCAGAGGTTTGGTAACGAGCCACTCATTTAATTCAGGGGGTGCATCAAAAAGTTGCGGGATAGTATCTCTTGAGGGCTGGACTCGAGCACCTCTGGGCTAAAGAATCAGTCTGTTGATCCATTTGCTGTTTTCCTGTCGTCGGCTGAAATCCTTCTACACAGCTACATGATTCTCTGGTCTCTTCTTTAGGCCGATGATAAAGGACATAGTTCAGCTCCTTTCTTCTTTGTCGTCTGGTGCAGCTGCTACGTGTTGGAGCTCAATGTGTCCAAGACTAAAGAACCTGTTGTAGAGTTTAGCCGAGGAGGTGACCAGCATAAAGCCAGTGCCAATACATTTAAAGAAGAGCAAATCATCAAGAACTGCAAATATTTGAGAAATGTATTTGGTTGGTCTCGTTACATGCCTGTGTTCCAAACCAATCGTTTTCTGAACCTTTCATACCTTCTGCTGTTTGTTTCTATTTCTGATCCATTGTGTGTGAAAGGTTGTAGCACAGACACATCTGTCTGTTTTCTCTGTACGTCTGAGCGGGTCGCTGTACTGAATTAACTTTCATGGGATCGTTTAAGTTTTTTCTGATTCTCCCTGAAACTTTTGCATTTTATTGGATTATGATTTGGATCAGAAAAGAAATGACAACAAATAGATATTTCATAAATAGCTATTATTTATCCGTCATTAAAGTGACATATTTGATATACGAATCCCCACAGCATGATGGTTCTTCCTCCATGTTTTATGTAGGGCATGATGTTTTCAGGGAGATTTGTTTTGTTAGTTTTCTGTCTAACAAAGCCATGAAACTAGTGATGCATTATTTCAGCCTATTGGCCAGAAAGTCCGGATTGATTTGACCAGAGCATCTTCTGCTGCATGTTGCTTGTTCTTTCTTTGTGTCTCACTGCTTTCAGGAATAATAATGGAGCAAACGTTGTCGTGGAGAACAGGTTTCTATGTGTCTGAGGGGGACTTTAGCTGTTATGATGTTGGTGCAGCAACTATTTTTAGGTGTTTCCAGCAGGTTAAACTATAGTAATGTACATAGGACAACTTCCAACCTCGACCCAATTCTTGCTGAGGAATTTTTAATCTCCATATCAACTTGGTTATCTGTGGCCTGAACGTTTGAGGCCGTTTCCCGTCTTCGGCAGCTTTCTGATGACCTTCTCTTTCCCACGCAGATCCGACGTTCTCATCGGAGCGCCTCGAGCCAACACATCTTCCTCCAGCAGTGTGGTGGAGAGGGGAGCGGTGTACAGTTGTCCCTGGATGAGCTCCTTCAGCTGCCAGCAGCTTCAGTTCGACAACACAGGTAACCGTATAGACGGCTGGGACTGCAGGCAGGGAGAGACGTGTCCTCGGCTGGCAGGCATTTTGTAAACCCTGCTGCTGTTTCCTGAATGCAGCCTTTAAAGATGGACTCCTCACTGCAGCAGCTGGGAATACTGGGTTCACAGTAGCAGTGAGGAGATTTTCCCCTGTGAAGGCTAGAAGATATGGGATGGTAAAAAAACAAAAAAAACAGCCTTCTATTAGTCTGATCAAACGGGGTCTGTATCTAGAGTGTTTCCTGTGGCAGCTCTCAGCCGTACAGTGTTAGCGTCGAACTGATTGGCTAATAAGGGTTCAGCTCTGCATGCTGCCTCATGTCGGGGCACATTCAGGAATGTATTATAAAGGAGGAATGCAGGCTCATCTGTGGAGGCAAGTTTCCCTCCCAGTCTCTCCAACTTTCAGATATTTCTTTTTATTTGTTAATATTTTCTATTTTTTTTATTGATTGTTATAATTATTTAGCAAGTTTTAAGAGTATTAAGTTTAACAGTTTAACACAAACTTAAGGTTCTTCCAAAAAGCTGATAAATATTTGGCCTATAGGGCTCCAAGTTACATCTGAATAGATCCCAGTTTACATTGAGTTTCTGTGAGGAATAACTGGAACGTAAAGATGCACCAAATAATCAGCCAGAGATCACAGATTGAGGGTTTTTGTTTTGATCAGTGCTGGTTAGATTTCTTATCTGTTCTGACCTGTTATCCATTTTTCAATAAAAAATATAAACAAACATGATAAAAACCAAATTTAGACTTGTTTTTCACCTGATTTAGACCAGGTGAAGCTGCTCTGACAGGATAAAGCAGAGTTATGTTTTTAATTTCTACTTTTGCATTTTGGAAATGAAAAACAAAGCTATTTAATTTGTGTTTGTTTCCTGACTTGAGGTTTCAAAACAGAACAAACATAAACTGACTCTTTTTTTGTTTTCCTATTATTTTTAGTTTAGTAGAAAGTGGGGGAACAGTTTGTTTTCTGATTTTTGGATTTCCCATTCCAAAACCAAACTGGATTGGCCAGCATGTACACAGACCAACGTCCTCTTATTTACAGACTCTCCTCTCTCTAAAAAAGCTTTAGATTATCAGCCCTGAGGCCTGAGGCAGAGCAGCGTTAGATGGAGATAAACAGAGCGGTTGTAAGATAGTGTGGCAGATAGTAGATGTTTGCGGAAGATTAAACCAATCCAGATACAAACGTCTTTGTGTGGATGAGGTGAAGATGGAGAGCCCAGCGGACAGGAAGCCGGTGAATCCATCTGGTTTATTCCTGTCCTCTAGTGTCTCAGGGTGTGGTGGTGTTTCCTCACCCTACCTGTGATAATCAGCTCATGATCTATTACTGGTATGATTTCCAAACACATTTCATCCCCTGATCAAACACTAGCATATTTCTTAATTACTGTTGACTAAGCTGGGTAACAGCTGCTGTGTACAGCTGAAATAATCCACCCTGATCTCTTTATGAATACATTTGTTGTCTTCCAGAAGTAACTAGTACTAAGAAAAACCTTAAACTTCAGAGCAAACCAGCATTCAGATTTCCAATAACCAAAGGGCATAAGAAATGTAAAACAAGCCCAGTCTTGTACACCTCTTAAAATGTTCCCTCAGAGCAATCTGTGGAGCAATCACCTTCTGACTTTCCTTGTTACATATGCATTGATCTTTCTCTGTCTGACAAATATGTTCTAACTTGTGTATCTTCATGTTCCCTCCTCACTGGTAGAACAACTTTTTATTATCAATGCAAGTTTTCCATTAATGAATTCATCTAAAGCTGATCAATTAACAAATAAGGAGGGTCTTTCCTTAAGCATAGGCTGTATTAAATATTAGATTACATTTAAACAGGAACCTTTTATGTCATTGAAAGTTGAATAAAACATGCAGAAAACTTATAATTAGCATTTTATAGAGATGTAGAACTATAATTGACAGACAGGGTATGTCGCTCTGTCATACTATTTGCTAATGAGTTTCAGTGAAGTGGAGAGTAACTGTGATGTAGCTCTCTGTCTTTAGTATACTCCAGCATCCAGTGCTGGGAGACTTTGTGTTTCCAGAAGAAGATTAAATGTTCTACATGAAGATGATAATTTATGAAGATTGTGCTGTTTATATTTACAAACAGAATCACATAAAAGTCATTCTGCTTCCTTGTCATTATTAAATGGTGCAAATGATCTCAGACCCGACTCTGGATCAATATATATTTCTACTCATTTGCCTCCACTCTGGCAAATACTGCATGGTTCTCGTGGCGAGTTGGTGCGTTCAAGTTCAGTCGTCTATTCTCATTTCTTATGAGCGTAACTGCCCTTTGGACTGCCTCAGGGCTGAATTTTAAAAATGACACAGAAATTATGCCGATACACGAACTTTAAATTAACGTAATAGCTGTAGAAAGTGTTTTGACTATTTTCACATTGATAAGAAAAGCGCTGTGAAAACATGAACCCCGCTCCCTCCAGACTCTGTCATTGACTCAAGCTCATAAAAATCCCTGTGAGAACCCTGTACCAAAAAAAAAAAAATCTTTGTAAACGGACATTTTCAATTGATCAGATTAATTGTAAATTGATTATTAGTTTCTATCCCGACTCCGGGCTCTACTGAACACATTTAGGGCTGTGATGTTTAACCAGTGTCTTTAATCAGGCTTACGTTTTACTAGACCACGTAAAATGTGTTTAGGGTTTGATTCTGTACCGACGCGTGTAAAACTTGTAAACAGATTAAATTGGAAGCGAACGAATTCAGACATATGATGACATTTTGCTTGTATAACACAACAGTTTGTGTCCAACTAAAAATTCACATGAGCTCTAAAAGAAGAGAACTTTGAAAAGCTCTGATGAACAGAGGGAAGCGTTGGAGCTGCTGGAAGACAGAGGAGACGTGTTCAGGCCCAGAGAGAGAGACCGCTGTGTGTTCGTGGGACCAGGAGCTATTGTGTGGAGCTGAGTCTGGTTGGTATTCTGTGGCAGACCTCAGCAAACTGAAGCTGGCAGGAACAAACACACCACACTCTAAAACAGTGGAGCCCTGCCCCCTCTAGGTCCAATAAACAGGCACTACAGCCTCACTATCTACATGCTTGGAATAACTTGTATGTTGAATTATGACTGAATAACAGACAAACAAAGTGACTTGATGTTCTTTTGACCTTAAGTTACACCATTGATTTAAAAAAGTTAGAAATGGTGAATTATAGATGAAAAAGTAAATACCCCCAAAACTAAGAACAGCTCTAATACTAACATCTCATATTTATTGAATTTCCTAAAGCATCATGTAAGCATAACTTTATTAGTCATAGAAAATGTACATCGTAATGAAATTTGTCTTCTGTAGCTAAACAATGCCTTAGGGAGCAGTAAACATCTTGCAGCACCAAGGGAGCAATCGAGGGCTGCACAGGGGCAGAGCTAGACAGGTGGTCAGGGGTGGCCATGGCCCCCCCCTAGCTAATCATTGGCCACCCCTGCGGCCACCCCTACCTGCCTGGCTGACAAACCAAATGTTTACAGTTACCGTCATTCACTACGATAAAAAGCAACAATTTTCACATGTCGGAAAAAGCAGTAAATGTATTTTAGCTGTTTTTGTCTGTGTGCGCTGGTGGCAGTGGATTCCATCGCCCTTTAACATACCGCAGTGTGTGAAGAAATATTAGACTTTGGGAAGGTTTTCAGTGTAACACCCGACAGCTTCAAAACTGAAAAGGGTGAAAAGCAGCTTTGCTTTCGTACATTCAGCCACAAATGGATCACTTATTGCCTTCATCTCCTTTTGTACCCCAACCTTGTTTTAAATTCCCTGACCTTTGGTTTAAGCTCCCTTTAACTCTCTGTTGCTCTCTGAATATTGGATGAAAAACAAGAATGTCAGCTTCTATTGATTGGTAAAATGGTGGTTCCCTGCAACTACAGTAGGGAGTCTCTGAAAGAAGCTGGTGAAGCTTTAAAACTGCCTTCACCTATGGGTTTTTTTGTGATCAAACCTAGCAGTATATTGTCAGACAGCCCATGTTTTTATGGAGGAACTGATTTCTCTTATAATAGTTGGTTAATCAGAATGTTTTTACAGCTAAAACACAGACCTCAAACATAACTAAACAATAATAAGAGTATAGTTTAGCATTCTTACCTTTAATGATCTTCTTTTTTGCCCAGATATCAGTGTGTTAGATGTATTTGCTTTTAAAAACTAGCTCAAGCACCTGTGGAGCGCTCGGCCTCATGCAGTGCTCAGTTCCAGCCGTGTTCTGCCCATAAAAGGTAAATTTGTCTTCCATGGTCTCATTAAGTATAGGTTGTGAAGCAGGCTGTTTAAAAAGGATGTTTGTATTCTAGCTGCATTCAGCTTTCAGCCTAGTGTTACAGGGGAATGGTTTTGGGAAACGGCACTGCTTTAGTGCCTTTAAGCAAAGAGTCTGGAGGCTGTATCAGAATCCACGCAAGCTGGCTGATGTTGGCTCTGGCCATAAAACTGCTGCAGATTGCCCTAGTTGTATTGTGTATGTGTGTCTTTGTGTGTTTTTCTTTCACAAAGGAGGTCTTTGTTGTTGATCTGAGCTGCTTGATGACTGGCCAAAGCTTCGCTGGAATGACAGAATTAACTGGAAGTTGTGTGTTTGTGTGTTTCTCTGTGGGCATGGGATGAGACCTTTTTTCTTATTTTACCAGCAAAGCGAGGTCCGTCGTTTTGAAGTGAAGATATTTCCTGGTCTCCAGAGCCTAAGTTTTAGCCCTAAGGTGTGAATCAAGTTTAGTTTAGGGTGAGGTATGTGCTGGTAATGGTTTAGGAGGTAGAGTCAAGGTTAGGCCATAGAAACAGCTGAAAATGACTGAAAATCAGTCGGAGTCAACACATGGTCCTGAGTGTATATAGCACAATGAGAATGTGTGCGTGTGAGTTTGCAATGACTCTGACTCACTGGTCGTCTTTTCCATTTTGACCAACTCACCACCGTTTACCAAAGGCTTTTGTTCTTGCTTGTTTTTTTTTTTCCTTAATTTTTTTGGGACGTTACCTCAAATATGACTTTTCTGATCATGATGCATCTCTGCAGAGTCTTGGGGTTTTGTTTTTTCCTGCTATTTAAAGCAGTCTGTAGCTTCAGGAGCCGAACTGAAAAGGAACGATTTAAGTATCTCTAACATAAATCTGTTAAGTTTGTCCGTTTGTTATTAGGGTATCATCTTGTGAAGTTAAAGTTCCTAAGCAATACTTTCATGGACATTTTCAAGAAACTATTAATATATATCATAGCAAGGGTTATTTAAAATGGAAAAAATTGGTAGCTTTGTTAAACTATAATATCATATAAAGACACTATTTATGGCTCTTTGTTGTTTTCATTATAAAATCCTTTTGTATTTTATTTCATTCCCTGTTAAATGTCGTATCCCTGCAACATGTCCTCTACTGTCTAAATCTAGATACAAATTAAATATCCTGACAGATGATAATAGATAAAAAATAAAATGAGAAAATATATAAATTGAAATTATGATGGATAAAAGAAATATTAACCCTAATGCCTGGTGGGAATTTCACGTATGTTGTCTAATTAAGAACATATTGCTGAATGAAAACAATGTGATCAATGTTTATTTACCCTGCTCTTTCAAACTGATTAGGATCTAATTGGAAAAAAAAAGAAAGAAAGAAAATCACTGGGTCGGGTAACTTTTTAAAAGCACTTCCTGTTTCCCCTTAATCTATTGATTTATTTTGACTGGGGGTTCAAGGAGACAAAAGCAGACATACAAAGAGAACAAAGAAGCCCCGATCTATAAATAATTTTTATGGTAGAAAAGTAACAGTAAACTAGCTCCATAGTAGGGCTGTAGTGATACAAAAATCTCACGATATGATATGACACACGATATTCTGCTCACGATAAGATATATATCGCGATATTCAGCAAACGATACAATTCTATACACTTTTGCGATTTTTTTGAACGATTTTAGAGGGACAGAGATTTTGGTGGCAATTTTGTGACTGTTATAGAGTTGAATTTAATTAATTTAACTG
>JAUZNJ010073474.1:0-25285 GCA_034780135.1 Jordanella pulchra | reverse complement strand
ATCATCCGCGTAGTTATGGTAGCTGATCCTGTTTTCTGTTATAACCTGAGCCAGTGGGAGCATATAAATATTGAAAATATTGTACATCTAGGAACTGAGATATTTTCCCAATGAATCTAAATCCCTGAATCTTTAGGTTTGTCTAACAAGTTTTCTTTTAACATCCAACATTAAACTTTAAGCACAGTCTATCTTCCAATAAACTTTGAGCAGAACATATACTGAGCAGCCTCTAGTCCTCTTACCACTGATTCCAATCAAATGCTTCTGCTGAACAAGCTTCTTTAAATTCAAACATGCAATCCTCCTCAACAGGGTAGCTAGCTGAACTTTTTAATGGGGCTTAACACTTTCCCCCTCAGACGGACTCACTGATTGGAGCCAACACCTCTATTCTCTCAATTCTCTTCAGAAAAAACAAGCCTCGATGACAACACTGTTTACAGAAATCCCATTGAAAACCATGATTACTCCCAGTGTGTTTTCTTTCCACTAGAGCCCAATTTAAACAATAGAGCCTATTTTTCCGTTTTGGATCCTAGAGTTCCTCCAGAGGTAAATCTGTCAGTGCTCGGCCAAAACAAAGAAAGAGAAAACAGGAAAGTGCGGACACCCTGCAGCAACAAATGGGCTCTGCTATTAATACAGACTTTCTCTATCCTCAGCAGCTCAGCAAGAAAAGAGAGTGATTTCCCTGAACTGAAGACTGCATATGACGCGTAGGCAGGTGACAGTTAGAGACAATTATATTTAGATGATTACTGCAGAAATGTTTTTAAAAGTAATGTCCGTAACACAATGCTTACATAGGATGGTTCAATCTATCTCTTTTAAAAATAAGATACCAAGACATTGATGTCCAAAACTAACAACAGGAGAACATTAATCAAATGATGCAGCCAAACATGTGGAAGATTCTCCAATCAGATGAGAAAAAAAACATGTAAAACTCTGCAAGTGGGGAAAAGTTAACTGTGCACATGAAACTTAATGCAGCATCCCTATAGTGAAACATGAAAGTGGCAGTATAATGCTGTGGGAAATGGATGCAACTAAATACAGGACATCAATGGCAGAAAATCTTAGGTTCACCTTCCAGCAGGAAAACTGTAAACAAACCACCAAATCTACACAACGAATAGCAAAGCCTAATAGAGACACATGCTGTTGCTTAATTCTAGGTAACACTTCAGCTTTTTATTTGTTAAAAAATGTAAAAAATCATGTTTCCCCTTTCCTTCTCACATTTTGTTAGAATTTGTTGTAGCTGATTACATAAAATCCAAATGAAATACATCACCAGGGTTTCAGGGTTGTAATGTGTATACAGTGCGCAGTATTTATTAAAATCGAGCTTTCTAAAAGTTCAGCTGTTTGAGGTTATCAGTATCTTCCACAAGCTGAAGCTGGAAACATTTCCAAGTTACAGGAAAGCACCTGCGGTGTGCCAACCTGGTGAGTAGAGGGAAGGCGGGTGAAACAAGAACTGCTCTCGTCACCAGCTTGGTGTCAGCTAGAGGCCACGCTCCAGCTAAGACGGCCTGTTCAAGTCCAGCCGGTTCTGCCCCGTTCCCTCTGGGTCTCTTCCAGGAAAAGCCTACAGGATTCAGAGCTTCCTGGTCCAAGGAGAGAGAAGTGGCTTCCACGATCCCGTCTACCCCAAAATGCACCCACCAACGCATGCAGACCACAGACACGAACATCACTCAGCGTTCTCCCAGCGGACGGTGAGACGGCCAACTCAGTGCTGTACTCGTGCTTTTATTGGGAGGAGGCCAAGCCAAATGATGTGTTGATGAAGTCCAGAACAGGGTGGTGTAGGGAGAGAACATGAAGACGGGGCACAAGCGTCATGCTGCAACACACAGGATGGGAATTAATGGAGCCAGGATTACTGATGGTTGGATTTTTTTTTTTTTTTACTTTTACAAGTTTTGGCAATCAGTTTTAATGGAAATTATTTCTCAAAAGTTAACTGTTGGCATAAAATGAAATGATTAAATGGGAAAGTACGGTCCAAAAGAAGAAGAAATGAGGAGTAGAACTACAGGCAGGTTTTAAATATACTATTTTAATTTGGGGGTCCACTAATAATCACTATTACCATGTACAGAAGGACTGGGTTATACACGTTTTCTAATGGCTAAGCTAACCACAGATTCAGAGATCAGTACACTATTTGTGTCTATTTTAATGTACCATGTCGATGTGATTTTGTTTGTCATCAATGGCTGAATCGATGAAGTGTTTTAATTATCAGAATTAATACAAACAGTAGGGAATCATCTCATGTGTGTTTGACATTTTTTTCTTGCCTTCTGTGAAAAACGGTTAGAACAAACAGCTGGATGTGTTACAGATATTACTTTGGGTTCATGCGTATGCTGAGGTATTTTCAGAGATTGAAGTCGAGGGACAATGCATACAGCTCCCCGATGTAGTAGCCACTTATGTCACACACCTTTCTGCATTGTGCTCAGGGAACGTTTCCATGGAGATGGGGAAACAAGGTGGTATTTTGGGTCTGGATTAAGGCTCTCTGGAGGTGGTCTGGAGGGGATCGCTGACCTACTATTTTTGTTATCCGTATGCTGGTTTCCTGGAGCTGTTTTAGACCAAGCACATCTTAAGGGGGCAGACCTACCTCTCTGCAGGTGCTGGTGGCTCCAGGTCAAAATCCTCCACACTGGGCTTTCTGGCTTATATGACCTTCATTCTGAATTACTTTTTTACTTTGTGGATTTTATGATCCTTCCTGAGATGTGGTGTTGAGCTGATGACCAAACATTATTTTCAGAACTTCTCCCCAGGGGCTGTTCGTGCTCCAGCACCCCTCAGAGGAGTAGCTGTCATGTTCAGACAGATTATAATGAATGGTAGTCAAACAGGTCTCAAATATCTTTATAGTCCAAGCTATCTATTTACAGAGCTCAAGGTTCAAAAACTTAAAGATGACTTCAAATATGTAGAATACATGGAATGCTCACTAAGAGTTGGTTCTGAGAAGTAAAGAAATTCACTTTCAAGCACTTTTCACTCTAGCATCACTACAGTATTTATAATTACATTGACGGAGAAAGCAGGCGTTGCTCTGCGAAGCAGTTACACCAGTAACTCTGAGGTTATATTTGATCATTCCCAGGTGAGGACACCTAGAAAATGGCAGGTAGTTAAGGAAATGTGATTTTAAAACTTGTCAAATGTGTTAAAAAAGGCAGAAAGTGTTCAAAATGTATACAAGAAAATATGAATGGTATAACTAAGCAGTGAAATAAAATGTTATCCATTGGTTCTTTGAAGGAGACTTATGTGCCAACACTTAAAAAAAACAATTTGCCATTTAACTTTTCCTATTCTTTAGACCTGGAAAATATGTATATTCCATAAGTTTCCAATCTTCCCCAATCCTACGGGTAGGAAGACAAGAAATAAGCTTCTTTGAATTCTTCTTGAGTTTTGCACTGCAGGAAATGCCACATTTCCATCCTGTTTTTTGTCAAGTATTAGTTCATCTCCTACAGATAAAAATCTACCCCACACTAAAACATTTTTTTCTTTAAAAGCAGCATTAGCTGTGAGGTATTTAAACTCCCATAGCAGTTTTACTGGGTGATTTTTGAAAAGATTTAGGGCTTTTCATCTTAACCCCTTTTGGTGGGTTTGCAAGACCAGCTTGGCACCTCTACTACTCTTTATCGTATCTCATCATCTCATACTTTGCTGATGTTAACATCACCAAGAGACAAGGACTTAAAGATGCACACAAACCCTACACACACACCCACACACATAACTCAACCAATTAGTATTGGCCCAACCTCGCCACAGAGAGATAAATGGTGCAGGGTCTCAGCAGGCTTCTGTGCGAAGCTGTACTCTTTGTCCGCCATATGTAGAACACCTCTCTGGAGGGGATCTAGCCCCAACAGTGAGAAGACATGTGGTAAGTGTGAGGCTGAGGAGGGCCTTGATGTGCTCTGGTTAATGTTAAAATATGGCCTCAAGAATCCCTTAACTCCCTAATCGGAGTTGGTCTGACAAGCAAGATGACCTGGGTGAGGTGGAGAGGTCCAGCTAGTTCTCAAAGCTGTGCAGCATTTCATGTTATTCCATTTACACCACATTAACCATCTGTTTTACCTGTCTTCTACACTGCAGATGATATAGTGCCGCATCAGTTAGAAACCAGAAGGAAACCACTCTTTAGTGTTACTGTCCCAACTACAGTTTATGAGATTAGAAGACTGGATTTCCTAATCCTCCCAGTTGAGGAATAATATTTTCTGTCCCAATATCATAAACATTTGCAGTTTACCCAACATTCCCAGGACTTTAACAAGAAACTAAGAAGGACCTTTTCTTTCAGAAAATCCTCCATGTTGGTGTGGATGCAAACCTTTAAAGACTGTGGAGGATCTATGATGCTGTGGGCCTGATTATCTTCCAAAGACTTTAGGAGCTTTGATGTGGCATCATATACTGTGTAAATTCAAATAAAAAAACTGGTGGATTTTGCAAAAAAACAACTTCAATAAAAATAAAACAAATATTTCTTATATGGATAGCTCAGTTACTAGAACTAAATCTTACTAAAAAACAGTGACTTGAGTGGAAGGGTATAAGTGAGAAACCATGATTGAGTTATTTTGTATGTTTTCCTGACTAATTGTATGAGATCTGATGCATTTATATGTCTTAGTCTTGTGAAATGTTATAGAAAGGAATTCAAACCTAATGGCCAAAAGCTGTTTATAGGCATTATTAACTGCTGAAGCACCACTATACAGTATGAGGTGCACATAATACAATATAAAAGGGGTATTTTCTGAATTTGGTGCACAGTTTGAATCACCAAACATTGTCAATTCAAGCAAATACAATCAGAGGTGAGTAGAGTACCCAAAATTGCACTAAAGTAAAAGTAGTACTACTTCATCATATTTTTACTCATAAGTAAAAGTAAAAAGTAAAATGTGGTAATATTACTCCTAAAAGTTTTTTTGTAAAAAGTTATTGAAGTGAATGTCATCAATAAATGTAACTAGTTACAACCTACAATAAATATTTGTCTTTAATTCTCTGTAATATGAATTTCAAACAATTATGACATCCACCTTGTTGCAGCCTGGCCATAGTTTCAGCTGGAGGCAGGGCAAGCAGAGACCCTCAGCCCATCTGGTGTAGTAAATCAGGAGGCTAAGCACCATTTTGTGCAACAACATGACAATCTTTTTAACACCTGACACACAATTGTAACAAGCCTTTCCCCTCAACAGGGCCTGCTGAAAGGTTTTATATGGCTCCCACTCCTCACTAACTTTTCACAACATGTCAATTCTTTCAATCCCTCCCCCCACCACACACACACACACACACACACACACACACTCTCTAAATCAGGCTCTGATGCCAGCAGGAAGGTGCAGATAGCAGAAGCTTAACAATCAGTTACAAGATGGGCAAACACACACACGTACACACACACACAATTTCACACAGCAAGGTGAAAAATTACAGCAGAAGAGGTACACATGGCCTGGTGGATTAACTGCGGAATAAAAGTGCTGATAGGCAACAAAAGAGTAAAAACAGCTATTCATCACTGTGGCGCAGGATCAAACTCACACACCTCTCAGATGCCCGCATTGAGTTATTGTACGTTGCAGCTCTGGTGGCACATCCCCCAGATAATGCTGCCCTAACTGAATTGATTAGAGAGCAAAGTGTCCCATCTTTCCAAAGATGGAGCACAGCTCTTTGGGAGAAATCTGGTTTAACATCTAGACAGAGACTTTCTTTTTACCACAGTTTTTTTTGTTTTGTTTTGTTTTGGTAAATCACTGAGCGAGTAGCAGTAGGGTGACAATTTTCTGCAACAAATCTTTCTGGGCTATTGATGAGTTTCTGCTGGTCTTGCACTTTTCTAAAGTGGAGGGAATAAATTAAATCACAGCATTTGTCTCAGACCCAAAAACCTTTCCTTATTTATGGATTATTAATACTGGTGCCAAGACAAATAATACAAATTGAAAGGCCCAAGTTTAATGTATATTGTTAACAGACGTGTAATGTACATTGCAGAAGTGTCTCCACCCCTAAAACATTTCTCTTTTTGTTTTTATGCAATGCAGTTAAGGGTAAGTGTCATAATGTTTATTTACATAATCCCTCCATTTACTCTGACACCATCACACTAAATCCAATGTAACCAATTGTCTTTAAGTCCTTTATTTGGTAAACATCAGCGTATGAAATGATCTTGGTACAGATCCAACAAAGCTTCATCAACTTGTTTAAGAAACAATTTATAATCTGAGCTATAACAACAATGATTATGTTTTTAACTGAACTGAATTAAATTAAGCAGCCCTGTAAAGATCTCAAGGGTTGTTTTTTTTTTTTTGAGTGAACAAAAATCATAAAGCATCTTGAAGAAATACTGTTAAGATCCTTTTCTTCAGGAAAAAAAAAGGCAAGTTGGTCAGAATTGGAAAAATACATGTCAGCTGTGAAAAACCTTGAGTGTGAGGAGGATGTTCTTTAACAAGCCTGAACATAAAGGCAGGCAGAGCTGTGGTGGAAACTGTTGATATCAAAGACCATTAGCGTCAAAGTTCAAATCTAAATCCGACAGAGGATCTGTGGCAATACAAAAGCTTTTTTAAACTCATACCTTTCATAATAAAGATACAGATACAGTCTATATATTGGTGGAACAATATATTTCTTGTAGTTAAATGCGGGGGAGGGGAGAGAGAGCCCAGGTGTCAGTTAAAGAGCCGTTACGTTCATAAATAATGAGCATATCGGACTGATTTTCTGAGTGACAGTGACTTTTTTGAGCATAATGGCCCGTTATGCTAAAATTTACTGACAAGAACCCTGACAATAGAAAAAAAAATTACTCAAGTCTCAGTTTCAACAACAGAAATTATTAACAACAACAATAAAAAAACTAACCTAAAAAAAAAAATGGATAGCAAATTGAGAAAGCATACTTGCCCCTTATGTAATCTCAAGGCATGGCTGCACTGATGAATCAACAATGTATCAAATGCCCATACAAGAAAAAAAAAAATAACGCTAACCTGCTTCCACTTTACAACACACTATTAAATGGTTTAAGGTTAAATATAAAAAAAAAAAACGGGAAATTTTTTTATGGCAATTCACTTTACATGGCTCCATTATTGAAAAGAAAACACAATAAAAACACAACAATCCCATAGTTGTAAGGCAAAAACCAGAAAAAAACCCAAACGGAGTGATGAATAGCTACTTAATACTACTTGCTGAATAGCTACAACTTAGTCTTTTACTCTAAAATTGGTAACACTCAAGCAGTTTCTCTTCTACAAGCTGCCATCTGTTCCTGTTTCATGTCTTCTCTCAAAGAGCAATCATAGCTTCATTTAATCAAGAGTCAAAACATCAAAAGAGCACAATGATCCATTATTATCAGCACCATGTTAAGAGCTTTATCTAAAAAAAAAAAAAACTGCACTGAATGCTGTACGATATCAGGAGGTCCACTAGATAGGCAATTTAAGCCCATCAAATCAGTGATAACATGTGAATAGGCTGTAAGGACATGCATGCGCCAAACTGCAGAGAGCTCAATGAGATCTCGTCTCTGGCTCTGGCGGTACATCGTCCCACACAACAGGGAGGAAGTGCGATGAAAAAGGATGAATCATGGGATTGTATTCGCATTAAAGACCCACTGACCGCCTCAGGCTTTAGGTCGGCTGTGAAGCAGCAACTGGCATTCATGAAACCAAATTTTTAGATTTTCATCAATTCTTAAAATAGTTTTATTCCTCTTGTTCTTTTTTTTTCTTACATGACAAATTCTTTCTGGGATCTTTCCCCCTTCAACTCGATTAGAAACGAGTATTTTAACGGTGCCCTCCATTTCAACTCTTTGGGTCATGGGGGTCATCACGCCTTTTTAGGAGGAGAAAAGCCCCTGTCACACAGAGCTAGGTTTCTCCCAGTCTCCTGACACAAAGCCCTCATGCTCCTATCAATGCAGCACTGCCAACAAAATGTGACCTCCTTTCTCTTTTTCTCTCTTTCCCTCCCACTGCTGAAACAAAAAAAGAAAACTGAACTCACCTCAGCCCTGCCAACTGAAATAAAATAGATGAAAACAATGTGCTTTGCAGTTCTGCCAGACCACGTAGAGAAGTTTCTTTTTTTTTCTCCTTTAACTCCTGCTTGAGAGAGTTTCCATGTTGGACTGAAGGTGACTGCTTCAACTTTATACCGAGTTGCATTTGAGGCCTGGGGGAAAATGCCTCTCACTGTTTATCTTTGGCTGTGCTGGTTGGAGCCAAGGCTTGTGAAACAGTACAGAAGCCTAATGTTGGCCTAATGTTGGCACTCTTAAAACGTGCAGGAATGTAAGAAAGCGCTTCCAAAGGGTTTCCAAAATGCTGCCATGCATTTGTTTGTAAGCTATACGGATGTTTTTCTTTAAGAAATGGGTTAACCGTACCCTTCAACCCACCATGACTCAGTGTTACTACAATTTGATAGTCTGGATTGTTGATTTTTTGCCTTAAATCAAACTGCATTGGTACATTAAGATTTGGTCATGTTCTACCGATGATGTCACAATGAATCGAACAGACTGAATGTCTTACCAGATGCATGGATGGATGGATAGTTTGAGTTAAATGGATAGGCAGATATGGAACAGAATGGCCAAGAAAGTCTGGAAATAAACGTAGTTCTAATTTCATTTCTTTTTTCAAAACCAGAAACCAAAAATTTGACTCCACACTTTTCAAAACTAAGCAGGACAACTTCCCATTCAAAGTTGACTAGAGCTGGACACAATCCCTACTTTAATTAATAGGAAACTAAATGGCTAATCTATCAATAATGCAAATATTGGTTAATTAACTCCCCAGATTCCAGTCTGATCTGAGAACATGTTTGCCTCTGAGGTCGAGGTATGCTTGTCTCCATCTGCTCTCATAACAAACCAAGATACAAGAGCATCCCCACTTATAAACCCTCCTAAACAGGGGTCTCTTTGAATTAGACGGGGTTCCCATCACCCTACAGAAACCACTTCACTACTAGATTCCTAGCCAGGATTTATCCCCCAATTATAAAAGCATGGACAGGAGAGCGATGGTGGGGAGGCCCCGTATGAGAATGACCTTTGTGAACTTGCGGATATTGGGCTTAGTTTGGGACATGACCGCAGGCCACAGGTCAAAGGATGCGGGTCCAGCTTGACGATAAGCAAATAATAGATGTATATGTGTCTGAAATCTGAGAGGATAGAAGAGGCAAGAGAGTTGGAATCAGTTTGTAGATTAGGTGACAGAGTTGTGTGTTGGGGGGTGGGGTGATGGTGCAATCTCAGCAGTGCAAATTAACAATTCCACCCTGCACTGCGTCTGCAAGACACTGAATGCATGAATTATTGCCCAGAACAGACTGAATTAACTCTATATATCAAGCCTTGCTTCACAGTTCAGGGGTGAGGGGCTAAGCTGATGAGAGGGAAGGGGAATGGGATATACAGGGAAGGAGGGGGAGTTTGTTGCAGCCGGGCGGGGGGGTAGGGGGATAAAGTAACCCAACATTTCTATCTCCACCCATTAAAGTCAACCACTTCTCTCTCCACAGCACCATAAAGCTGTCAAGCAGACCACTGATTTATTCTGCTCTTGCCCAGGCTTCTGTCCTAACTATCACATGCTTCCAATTAATTTTTTCTTCATTTTTTTTTGTTGCACTTCATCCCTTCCCTGTAAATGAAATGAGACTCGCTCCAAAAGCTACTGACGCCCGTTAATGCTCAGTTTGCTTAATAAAACCTCATGCAGGAGTTGAGAAACCCATAATCCCATTTTAAAGTTGCAGCTTTGTCTGAGATTTATTTTGAAACATTAGGCCCCTTTTTTTAACATTTGTAACCAAAACAAAAAAATGAATCCATGAAAGACTGCAGAACTTAGAAAGCATCAGCGCTGAATCCATTTGTCCTCCTACTCCTCGCCCACTTGGCTTTTCCTTTTAACAGACACGCAGAGGGAGTTTGGATAAAGATCTGAGTTACAGTCTGGATGGACGGTCAGATGAATGCAGTGAGAACAGGACTAAAACCTGTCATGTTAATTTGAGCATTAATATAAGTGATTTCTTCGAGGCAGCTAAGCTAAGAACATCAGATAACAGATAATGCCGCTAACTGCCTTCTGATACAGCATCCTAACCTGCCGACAAGGTCAACCATGCATGCTTAATCGAGTCAAGATTTTAATTACCTCGATCATAACATTCAGAAGCATCCAGCAGACCAGAACAGATACCTTTTATTGGAAAACCTGACTGGTGCAATAGAGCTTAGAAAGAAACGTTATGGGTGGGCTTCAGGTGCACAGCAGGATGAACTAAATACAACGGTTTTGGTCAAAGCTAAGCATAGCTGGCAGGTGTTGGCATGGAGGGAGTTTATTACCCTATAAACTATCCAAGACAATTTGCTCACGCTGTCTTCTGTGGGCAGCAAAAGCTCCAATTCAATTACTGAGGAAACCTAACCAAGGAGAGTCCTCAGAGGCCGGCGGGACCTCGACTCATTGTTCCTTGTGTCACCTAGCTGAAGAGTGCAGCTAGGAATGTTTGAGCTCCTGTATCACAAAATAGTATAAAAAAAAAATGATGTACGAGATTAACCCTACAGTTTATTCACACTGGCGACTATTAAGTCTACATGAATAATAAGATAGAAGCAGGATGCAAAGATTGATTGACATGTTAAAGAGAATTACAAGCTCAAGTGAAGCAAGTATTTCCTGCTTTCTTTGTTTGTCCTTTTGTTTGTATACATTGAGAAGATTCATTAGGCCTCAGCGTGAAGGATTTGAGGCCTGTGGAGAGTAAGGGACCCAGCCCAATTGAAGCATGTCAAATTAGTGAGAGAGAAAAACACAGCTACTGGGACTCATTAGAACCTCAACAAAGTATTTTGTTGTGTATTTGTGCCTGTATGGATGCAGTAATAAAATAAGAGGAGCAGCAATGGGTTGTGAGTTTTTTTTATTGTTATTTTCATCATGGCTGTTTGTTTTATGAGGCACCAAAGCCGAGAGGCTCACCAAGCAACTTTTTAATGAAAGCAGGGATCTCGTGGGAACAGAGGTGCAGAAGAACAGACTCTCAGATAAAAGCTTGTCAGGCTGCAAAATTAAAAGTATCGGGTGACTTTGGTGGAATACCCAAGTCTCCTGGCTAATGACAACAACAAGGACAGATAATGTCAGTGATGCAAGGCGGGACGGTTTTAGTGAAAAACTATGCTTGTTGAATACTAAATTTTTCTAGATGAGGTAATAAAAGTCAATCCTTGTCTCAAAAGCATTTTTAACTGTTATGTTGACTCAACTGCTAGTTGTATTGTGCAGCTTTAGGAATTAATGGATCAGGATATGATTCATGAGGCCTGTGCAGAAAACAGTTAACACTGAAATTAAAAATGTAAAAATGTCGACTGGTGAATTCATAGCATATTTTTGGGTGAATCGTTTTTTCTATTTTCAACTTTAAGCCCGCACATGCTTTTTAAAGTTTAAAAGAACAATATGTCATTTTTGCATTTTGTAATGTTGAGAACTCCCATTAGAATAGCTGTATTTAATGCCATCTCTTTGCAAATTTAGTTTCTATTTGCATTGTTATTGTTAATAGGTTTCTGGCCAGCTGGTTACCAGTTACTGAAATTGTTAAAACAGGCCAATCTCTCAGTTCATGTCTTGAATTGTGCAGTGCCAGTGCAAGCTGTCTACAATGGACTGGTCAAGCAAATATAAAGCCCTGGTATTACACACAATGGAAAGTCAGAACACACCTTCTTGCCTCACTTGGTGTCACAGTATTTACAGGGGCGGCCAAGTGTCCTAGAGCCAGTAAGGTATAGGATTTACACCCACTGAGATTCAGCTCCACTACAATAAGAAAAAAGGGAAGGCTGATTTACTTTTGAGTGGGTTAAGACGTATGTTTTCCACTGACCTCCGGGAAAATGGGCAGATCAATCTATCCCTTGACATATCCACAGTAAGGCCTTCAACCAGTTCACGATACGCATAATTAGCATTCAAATGCTTTACAATGGAAGGTCCCACATACACACTGTTAAACTTCTAGTCTTTTTGTATAGACCTGGGATGTTTTTCTTCTAGGGGCAGAGCAACAAGGCATTTTCCTTTCCCTCTCTTACTTGGATCCCTTCAAAGAGCCCCACACATCAAAGCCGGACTGTCTTTCAAACTGGACAGTAATGAGGGATGTATTTAGTTAATCATTAATATAAAAAGAGAGAGGAAGGAAAAGCCCACCCCTGATGTCCACTCCAGTCTCTGTCTTTCCCCTCATCTTTCTCCTTCTGCATCATCCTGGGACCCAGTCTGCATCGTCTCCAGGCAATTTTTAATATGCAAAGAAAATAAGCTGGCTGTCCTCTTCAGGCGATGGATGTGCGGGAAGGCCATGGGAATGTAGTTCAGCTACATGCAAGCACTCATTTCTGATGGATTAACTTCTCCTGTGCTGAAAAATGAGAATCATCCAGCTAAGTCTATGAGTGTATCTCAAAGTAACAGACACAAACTTCCTTAGACTTGATTTAGGTTGTATGCTGAGCTATACCTACAATGTAGCTCCATTTGCCCTGCAGCTATGCAAACATTCAGCTGATCTCTTCGATCTGTACATTCAATGAAAAAGACGTTACAACACGGAGTGGATTCTTTTGTCACAAATCCTGAAAGGGCTCATATTCATATCCTCTGCTGTCTGCAAAATTTTGCAGAATGTTAGGCAACTTTAGGCACCCAGGCCAAAGAAGCATCTTTCATTTTAATGACCCACCATCAATAATATGAGCCACTTATAGATGTCATTAATATGTTATATACATTTTTTATGCATTTTTTTTATGTTAGGTTTACCCCTACCGTTAAAGCAGGCATGCCCAAAGTCTGTCCTAAAGGGCCACTGTCCTGCAGGTTTTAGTGGTTTTCCTGCTTCAGCACGACTGATTTCCATTGACACCTGATTAACAGGCTTTTGTTGAACTGCAATCATCAGAATCAGCTGTGTTGAAGCAGGGAAACCTCTAATACCTGCAGGACAGCGGCACTTGATGACCAACTTTTGGCATGCCTGCTCTAAAGATTCAGTCTTATTTTAAACTGAGATCTGCAAAAGGCTGCAAACATTTTTCCATTCACAACAACAAATAGGAGTTCAAATTAAAAAATAAAGAAGCCAGAGCAAGGTACCTGTATTTCAGTTTAAATATCCTAGTTCTTAATTCTATGTTCGTCTATTACACCTGTAGTAGCTTAAAGTCTTTGATAGTAGTTAAGACCCTTCTTGGCACAAAGCCTCCAGTTACTATATTTTCTTGACATGTCAGTGAAGGTTCTCAGTCATTCAGGTCATGGTCAAGCTAGAAAGTTCAGTTTAGGCAACTGGACGTGTAGTTTTCTAGAAGACGTTTCCCCTCTCATCCAAGAGACTTCATCAATTCTGACTGATGCAGGAGAAAACAGAGATAAATATGCTGTAGGTGTGACCAAAAGATATGTAAGGGGGAGAAAAGAAACAAAAGGTGACTCTGATGGGTCGTTGAGTAGGTCGTCAGAGTGGTTTTGGTCACACGGCTCTGTTGAGCCCGGTGGAGGTAGGTGTGAGATTAATCTTTTGGGTAAAGTTCCTAAAAGTGCTTTGTATGTGTATATTTTCTTGTATCCTCAATACAAAATGCAGATCTGAGATGACTCTGCTACTCTGAAGTGTCTCAATCTGAATATCGCTCATATATCCCTAACACACAGGCAATCCACCTCTGTGTTTTAAAGTAAAAACAGCCTACTTTTCATAGTTTGGCTTGTTGACTCCTCTTCAAATGTAGTGAGATGCTATAATGTTTACTTTTGAGCTCCTTGTTTTTTTAAACTGTCTATTTATCTGTTGCAATATCCTTACTAACAAGTGCACTATGAGGGAAACAGAGGTTGAAAGTCTGAAAACCTCTTCACCTTATTAGATCACCTGCAAGCATGTTCCAACTGTGGACAAGTGGGAAAGTTATACTGGATGTGACAAATCTCAGAGATTCTTCAGTTATAAAACAGAGCTGATGTAATTTAGATTAAAGACTCCCACTTTCTCTCTCTGACCTACATATGTGGGGGTGCACACACCCGGGTGGAACTCTGTGTGGGAATTCCTTCTGGGTGGTCTTGTCTGATTTACCAAAAGTACTGGCTATAACCCTCTTTTGTTTCACCTGGGAAAATTTGGGTTCTTCGTAGTTCCAGTTATTCTCTACTTGCTTTCTAAAAGACACATGGATAATGGGCCCAGAGACAGGAAAAATGAGAAGCAGAGAGAGTATGAAAAAGCAAATTAGGCAAAACAGACAAAAGGGAAAGGCCCAGATGAGCTCCCAAGTGCAGTCGATAAGGCAGAAGTGGGCCAAGATGGTGTTGCACTCAGGAGATGAAATACAACTGAGTAGAGACATTCGTTGCAGCCTCTCGTTTCTCAGTTGCCTCACATTTACAATTTCACACCTCTTTGGTCCTGATTTTGTCATAAAATGTGTGTTATTGTTGTGAAGAGATTAGCCAAAACACCCAGCTGTATCAACAAGAAAGAAAATATATTTTTTAATATGTTAAGGAAAATGTGGTAAATAAACAAGCAGCCAAACTAATAGTTAAAACTCATGAAACTTCAAGACTGAACTATCAAACATCCATGTTATGCCCATCAACATGATTATTTTTGGCCCATCGTTTGGAATAAAATGAATTGCTGAATCTTATCCTGGTTACCTTCAATGAATAACTACTGCTCCCTAGGTGCACAAATGAGTGTTATTAGAGACTCCCACCTGCTGCTTGGCATTATTATTCTCGATAGGTCCAATAATTGTTTACAACCATGCTGGAAGTTTTAATCTGGTTACTATCCCTTTTAGTACAATGACCTTATTTGCATACATTTGGCTTGCTATTTTTACAGTTTTTACCTGTTTCATAAGTATTTTTTATGTTCATGCCATTATTTCCACTGGTTTTGCATTTTGTCTCAAAATAGGCTCCTTGTTTTTTTTTTTTTATCTTGAACAATTTCTTATATAATTTGAGTATGACATTTTTTCAATAGCTGCAAAGTGTTTTCCATGTTTATGTTTTGTTTTTGTTTGCTTTATTTTTATTATACTTCATATTTTATACTGTCGCATGAACATTGAGGAGGGGGGGGATAGTGGTTATAGTGGTACTAACTGATGTTAGTGGTACTAACTGAGGGATGTCCCGATACAACCTTTTTCATTAATTTCCATGCAGCTTTGAGAACTGGCCAATACCAATATTTACCGGATACGATATTAGTATGAATCATATCAGGTTCTGTTGCTTATTTTTTTATTAAAGTAGAATGTTAAACAAATGGCTTGATCAAGTACTAAAACAGAAGACAAAGTCAACAACAAAAGGTATGAATACAAATGACCAATGTAAAACCAAAAATGGCTTACAGAAACTTTTTAACAGAAGTAGAGTGTTTATATCAGCATGAAAATATTGAAGGTTTCAGATGCACACCGATAAAATCCGATATTAGTTTTTTGGCTAATATTGAAGCAATATCCAATATTAATATCATATCAGGCATCCCCAGCTGTTAGCCCAGCAGAAGATGGCAGAGGAGATAACACTCTCCATCGCACACTTACAGAAGATATGCAGCATCTCTCCGGAATGTATACATAACAATAAATAATATGGATAAAAAACAATAGCTAACAGTTCAATATCTGGGCTGCAGAGATGAATTATTATAGTAACATGTCCTGGATGACACCATTTCAAGGCTGGACGATATGACCAAAATTTATTTCACGATACCTTTCTTAATTTCGGTCGGTATGATATAATTTCGATAACGACATTGAAAAAAATAAAAGCCTTAGAAAGACATCCAAAAACACCAACAACAGATGTATATACAAATGTATGACAAATATTTTGTAATGTCTATAAAAGTACTTCAACACAACATTTAAGAAATATTAGCATTAAAAAACAAAAACACATAAAACTACATGAAAACCTGGAACATTAGTCAGTGACAAAACACTGTACTTATAGACTGTGATGTATATTGAAATATCAGAAATGTGTTTAAAAGTCATATCACCAATATTGTATCAAACCATATTGTGATATTGATATTGAAACATTGTTTAGCTCTACAGCATTTGCTGTTCACATGCAATGCAAACCAACTTCACCCTCAGTTTCTCTGCCTTTTTAAAATTTCTGTCTGTTTGTATGGCCAGAAAAAAACTCAAAGAGAGACACTGGAGTCCAAGATACAATCCCACAGCCCCATTTCAATAAAACAGATAAACAATTAATTGGCCATATTCTGGTTGGGTCCTTGCTAGGCCTGTAAGTTCTTTTAACTTGTATTCTAAAGATCACACATTGCCCATACTGTTAGATGGAAGAGATGGCTTGAATTTCTTGCTCCTCTCTAGTCTCCTGCTCTGTATCCTTGGGGCCGTCTTTTCAATTCAGCTAGTACTTGCAGAAGTAGTGGAAGTATTATTTCAGATGTTAATGAGCTGCCTGGGTATAAAAGAATAACTTGCTATGATTGCTATGGTTACATACATGTCCAGAAATAAAAGGTTACTGGCAAAAACCCCTCCAGCTGGACAGCATTCAACACCAGAGCCAAAAATTATGATCTACAAAAGGAAGAACTACAGTTCTCTTAAAAAATAATCACTCAAGCTAGCAGAGCTAGTCCAATGTGCAGCCATCTTAAGCAGCACAATTCGGGAGAATTTAAAGTTTTCATTGATATGTTACCTTAACCTAAACTAGATACCTACAATTAGTTTTATTATGAAGTTTAACCAAAAGATAGCAGAGATTCACACAGTGGATATTGTGAATAAATGAAAGATGCTATGCATGAATTAGTTACCGGTAGGGATAATTTTAGTATGAAACGTTCAGACAAAAAAAAAAACAAAAACACAGTTAGGTTAAAGATTATGCTTACATTATATTTACATCCTGCTTTGTAATGTAGGGCAAAATCACTGGAAGTTTTACTTATGTAAGACTTATTTTCAACCACAGTATTTCTCTTCTCTACTCTTGCAGTATTCTGCATGACAAGGCTCCTGAGACTGACCACCTATCAATGTTTTTAAAGCGGCAGAGGCTCCCAGGGGCACTCGATGCTTGCTGAAGACAGTAAACTTAGACTAAAATGTGCTTTCAGTACTTGCCACTGCAGTATATGAAGTCACTAGTTTTGTTGCTAGATGCTTTTTCGTTACAAAGTTTTGGTTAAGAGTAAGTGAGGCAAACATGTGAGAACAAAGATTTGAGAGCAAAAAGTTAGCCCCTCCCATCCGTCTGCACAGTCTACAACAGTATTTCAGTTGGATTCTCCCTGAAAAGTTGAATGCAACCTTACTATTACTGTTAAGAAGATTGATGAAGGTTGTTGGTATGCGAGGAATGTCAGATATGGTCCTTGGACCCTTTTGATCCTGGGTTTCGATATCCATTACTGCTCATCATAGAATAATACCTAAAAGAGGATAAGAGTCTTTTGGCTAACAGTTCCTGATAATCATGTGGTTCTCTGCTATTTTGACCAAGTAAACCCAAACTTAATAAATAGCCGAAAGTAGATAATAACTTTTAATAGTTGCTAAACCACTTATTTTTACACAACACATAAGTGAAAAAAAAGACAGACAGATCATTAAGACAGGGAAAATTTAGAAATACCAGTATTTTTCCATAAATCTTATGTCTAACTGTATACTATCCAAAATTACAATAATTCATTGCCCAAATGGCACTGTGCAGAGAAAATGATAGGGGAGGTTGGATGGGTAGAACATACAATATATTAATGTACTTTAGAGAAAATCCACAGAGAAAAACTGTTAGCTCTTTTTACACAACAACTTTAGCAAAGGAGAATGAAATTTAATGCTCCCTGACATTTATTACTACGGACAAGAGAGACATTTATCTCTAAAAAAATAAATGCTTGATATGGATCAGCCAAATGTCTGAGATAATAAAAATACTGAAACATCTTGTAGGGTGTAATATTGTCCCAAAGACTGTGGGTCAAGTACATTACTGCAAATCATTCAGTCTGAACTTGACTTAACCTGCTGTTTAGCGTCAGGCAGAATTTCATACAGTTGCTAACCTTAAATATTTTCACTTATTCATAGGTTACTCTAAATAAAATGCTCTAACAAATGATAAAATAAACATGCACATAAACAGCACATAATGTCAACAAGAATCGAATTACCATTAATGTATAATTCATTAAACTCTTACAATTACTGAAAACATTTCTTTAAAAGACATAAAATAGAAAGGTCCCAGTTTTCATAGCTGCATGAAAAATTTGTGAACTCCTTGGTGTTTCAGTGCAGCTCGTGACTCAGAATACAAAGGACCAAATTAATGCACAGGTTAATTAGGGCTTTCAGGAGCCAATGATTTGGCTCCTTGACAGATTGATTACTCAGCCATAGGAGAATGAGTTGCGTTTGCTTATAGGTGCTTCTGATTTTGAAGGAATCAAAGCAAAAATAATATATATACATATTTTTTAACTGATCTATGGAAAAGAGCAAGGAAACTACAAATCAAGCCTAAACCTGCTCCAACTTTTGCTATAATTATTATAGTAGTAGTAGTATCATGAAATCAATTATTAGTTGTCTTATTCAAATTCAATACTAATGCACTATTTTCCAGAAAATCCACTTTCCCTTTATCTAAAGAAATATGGAATATATCCTATAAAATGTACTTATTTTACAAATTGCAATTTTACCACTTTCAGTGAGATCAGAAAGATTAAAAGAAAAATTCAAAACTTCAATAGAAATTCGAAAGGGAACTCATGTTGAACATTCAGACAATCATTAGTTGGTTACAAAACTTTAACTCTTTACCTTTCTCTTTCTCTAGAAGGTGAACTCAACAACTATTTAACATGTTTAACAAATATTTCAATAAATATCGATGGTTTTTCAGACTAAGGTGCAATCTCTCCTCTACTAACAGCATTTCTCAAAGTTGCCAAAAACCTCTGTTTTATATAGTCTTCAATCATTTAATTCTGTTAGCTTTTCTTGTGACTCTTAGCTTAAAGTAAGTTTCAAAAATGCAAACAGATTTTTTTTTAATATCCTTTTTTGAGTTTCTTGAGAAAGTAATCTGCTGATCAGCTGGAAAAAGGCTGCAACATTTAATTTGCTTACAAGAGCAACATGTACATGTTAGTGCAATGATCTGCAACCTTGGGTATTCTAATAGCCATTTTGCCCTGATTCAGACTAAGTGAAAGTTGTTTAGAGTAAAAAAATATTACATGACTTTTTAATAAAACACAAGCAATGATTTCTGTTAAATATCTGTCACAGGAAATCTGTTGCCATCTTAAACAACCAACAGTTTATTTTTATATTTAGCTTTTAAAAGAAGAAAAAGCACAAAAGGATTTAAAAATAAGAAGCATGGATTATGTTCTATGGGGTATTATTTGTTGTACAAAACAAATAATAATAATAAATCAATAATTTACAAGCTAATTAAAGGAAAAAATAGCTCTAAAAACATATTTCTGGTGCTTTCTATTAAGACAATTCAAATAAAATATTCTTTATAAAAAAACACTGACGCTTCTAAGAGTGGTAGTTGTTATCATAGTACATTAGATAGTCCTTTATATCATTTTTAGCCACTTTTAAGAGCCAGGGTAGATAGTCCAAAGAGCCACATGCAGAGACCCTTGTTCTATGTAATATCTGCTGGATTGTCATAGTATATGCTTTCTAGCATTTTTGTTAAGAAACACCTCCCAATCTGTTAATATTTATAATGTAAAACTAACATGTCTTCCTGAACAGATAACTTGATGAGATTTAGTCCAAAGCAACTTTGACCACTATGGTTTAAAAGCAATTGAGAAGCATTGGGTTTTATTTGTAAAATACTGCTCTGTAGGCTCCTGTTGATTCAAAGAGTAGCTGCCAAAGTCCTAACTAATCAAAAGAAGAAAACCATGAAGGAGTCCTTAATATGTCCAAATAAATCTGCAAAATATGTTAGCATTGGGTGAGAATTACACACACAGGGACATAGAAGAAAAGGTTATATTTGGTGAAAGCATATAGCATTAAAAATCTTTACATATTAAAAATCTTTACTCAGAACCTTAAGATTTGTGAAAAATCGGGGGAAAAAAAACAACAAAAAAACTGAAAACAACAACAACAAAAAATGGAATCAAGCAATCTGGTTGAGATGGATTGTGCTGCGAGAGCGACTGAATATGCATTCAGGGTAATGTTGGTTAATAACCACACTTAAGTTGAAAGCATTCAAGGTCTGTGTTTAAAAAAAGATTTCTTTGTCTGGGAAATCATCAAAATCACATTCACATAGATGTCATTTTATTACCTTTTTAGTGAGCGTATATGAGATTAGGAGGAGAGATCTAAGCATCAGAAAAGCTGAGTCATGAGTTATAAAACTAAAAAAAGTATAACCTTGTAGCAGTGAGGTAAAATTTTACATGAAAACATAATAGTCTAGTAATAAATTACAGAAAAATAAGCTGTCATTATTTGTTATCTTTTGACCTTTTAATTAGACATTGCTACATGAAATTACTTAAAACACTTATTTAAATTTGCATAGAATTGAATCAGTCATATTAGCAGACTCTTAAATCTGCAGCATTAATACTTATTGGAAACAGCAGGAGGCTTCCTTGTTACAGCACGAAGCAATGACCCGAGATGATGGAGCTGCCACTCTGGCAGGAAGTCACACGCAGTCGTTCCTCCTTAGCCCTACCTCCCAGTGATTAAAAGAACATCTGCAAACACAAGCAGTCCTCTCCACTTCCCTTTTTTATATTTTACACAAGCAAACTCCAGGAATCATTACCCCAGCGCTGGCTCATCATTAGCACATTCATAATTCAGTGTAATGGATTATTTAATTGCTCCATTAATCAAGAGAGCAACCCTAGCAGACTTTCCTGTGTGTTGGTATAATTATGGGCAATGCCTCTGTTAAAACAGATGCTCTGTTTGCAATAGTGTGATACGGAACGCTCCATTCTGCACTTTGAGAGCTCGTAGGAGATTTTAGAAACATATCTGAGTTAGCTCACTTAAATAAATGGTTTCGAGGGTAAAAATGATTACAGATGTTCCAATCTATTGTTTTTTGTGGAAGGATCCAATCTGATCCAGTTATCTACATTTAAATTTTCGCTTGTACAAGGTTTTTTTTTTTTTTCAAATAAACCACAGTGGAATTATCATTGTTGCAAGGGTTGCTCACGTGTTAATTATTTATTTATTCAGTCTTTACGAAATTTAACAATACATACTGTCATTGCAACTTTTAAACAAATCTTTCTATCTGCTACAGAGCTGCTAAATCTGAACTGCAGATTGCTGAGAAGGAGGAGGAGGGAAAACAAGAGACTTAAGAATGTGACGCAAGTGTTAAAAAAAAAAAGCTGCTGCTGTTCAATATTTTTTCGCATTTAAGGTCAAAAACATTGATAGATGGTCTTAAAAACTGCTACATCCTGCAACAACATTATTTGCCATCTATGTAATTTAATGAGCGTTAATCCATTCAACAATTGTTCATGTGACAACATGGCTCTATGTATATCAAGCCTAGATGAGAAGAATGGAGATAAGTTGCATTAACTTGTTCGATAAAACAAAAGATTAATTTGAGTAAAATTTAATTAAAGAAATTTAAGAGGATACTTTGAAAACCGCCATTGAAGCAATAATACTACTACTTACCTACTTGTGTCAAGAGTGTCTCTCGGATCAAAACAAACTTTACCTAAAGCCAAAGTACTTCGTTAGTAAGTTAGGCATCTTTTGCTTTCTTAACCTATTGGAATATTTCACACCCTAGAAATTCAGCAGATTCCTCGGCTTTAAGCGAAGGAGTGCTCACTTAAACTGAAAGATGGTTCCATCTACTAGTATGTTTTGATTTTCATGACTTACATGTAAACCTTTAGTTTTTCCAGGTAAGAAAATTGTTCCTTTCTCTGTAGGTTTTAAATTGTACACTGTGGTGGGTTTGTTGGTGAAAAATCATCTAAGGCCAGCAACTGCAGCAGAAAATGGTTTTAATGAGACAAAAAAAAGAGAATATGTTTGATTAAATCTGCTGTCTGATTACATGTCCTTGTTTTAACTGCCTTTCTATCAACTTGTGTGTTTTGTATCCATTTTAGCTGCATTTTACTTTTACTACCTTTATTAATTTTTACTGTTTTTTTTATACATTTCTCTCAAAGTCAGACATATAAATTCATATATCTACCAATTTAAGTCATTTGAGTGGCTTAATTTTCTTTAGAACTTGCAGCCAGTACATCTGTGATGAATATTCCAGTGATGATGCTGGAAGGCTCTGAAACAGATTAAGAAATGGTTGACATAGAGGTACTTGTCATCTGATTCCAGCAGCTGGCATGATCTGTGAGCTCTAAATCCAACACTGTCATCAGTTATTTGTCAAACAAAAAGAGATGGAGGGCTCTGGAATTCATCCTTTTTATCAATGCTGAAAGCTCAGTACTAGAGTCTGAACACTGGAGTGACATTTGACTGTTATCACTGTGGAGAACATTATGTTTTTTGGTTATTTTAGTCGGTGGCAGGCAGAGACCCGTAAACAATTGTAGCTGCACTGAGTGATAGAAAAAAAATAAACAGCCTTTGTTTGTTACATAAGCTAAATCTCTTTCCCTGTCCAGAAACTCTTCGTTATTTTTCTGGCATCCTCTGCCAGTTTGTACTTAAAATAATTTATGCTCTTTTGTCTTGTTCTTGCTGTTATAAGAGAGTGGGAGAGGCAGGGAATTAATATCTATTTTATACTCCTCCATATATACAGTAGTCAAGAAATGAGCCTCAAATCCAAATAGAGCCCGAGTTAATGGACCTTCAGTCAATACTAACATAGAACAAACAAGTAAATGATTTGTGGTTACTGTCAAGATGTTGGCAAAGCTACACAGAGCTTAAAACCTTCTGCCAATATCACAGCCTGAGCCAAACAGAAAAAAAATGGGGGGAGGGGGGGTGGCAGTGGCAATGTTTTTCCATTGTCAGACAAGCCAATGTAGTGTAGAGCTTGATGGGGAATAAAAACAAAGAGCTTACATATTCACCTCAATGGAGTGACATTTAAATAAGCAGGAACCATTTTCTCCCCTTATTCCCAACGTCCTCCCTTCCTCTCTTTCTCTGCACCTCCTTGGCATGGTAATTTCAAGCTGTCACAAACAAAATCCTCCTCATAGACCTCTTCCAAATGTCAGGTTCCATCAAGCTGCATGATGGCCCAACCCTCCGCTTAAAAAAGGGGTGCTCTAAAACTTTTGCCAGGAGTTCAAGTGTACATACATATTTATAGGCACACAAATTCACTCCTAAGCAGCAGCTCGAGCAAATAAAGCAACGACTGAGCCACTGATCTGACTGTTACTTGACTCAACTTTTAACTAGTGCTGCCCATCATGTACATGTTTATTTTTCTGTCAAACTGGTACTGCTTTAGAAACATTTGAGTCTGTTTTTTTTTTTTTTTTTGTAGAGGTTAATAATCAGCCTTCAGCTGCATGGCATCAACTCTTATCTCCTTAACCAGATACTAGCAAAATGTGCTGCTGGCTTAACGTTTTGCATCAACATCTGGGAATGTTTTGAGACCGGCCAGGCGTTTTTTTTGTTTTTTTGTTTTTTCTAGCCAATACAAATTGCTTCATCCTTTCGGAAATTATAGAGAAAGTAGTTCTTAATCTAAATGAATGACACAATACCCCAAATATCCATCAATGTCCCTCTTTTATTTTATTTTCTTAAATTTCTATTCAGCTGAAAAAAAGTGTAGATCAAAGTTTCTGATATATAAGTGGAGTGTTGAATTTTTAGTTTGTATTAAAGTAATAGCCATAAAACTTTATTGTCATATTATAATAGTGATGCCTTTTTGGAGATTATCAGTGTGGGTTAAGAAAAAGAAATCATTTCCTGAGTCTAACCTTACATTTTTACACATTTAAAACTCACAATTTCAGCACATTTTACTTGAAAAGTAGTAAAATAATGATGCCTTCTCTTTGTAATCAGGGATTGGATGATCAAAAATGTATGAAGAACATTAGTGAAAGTCTGATATCTGATTGGGACAGTCTAGATTTGCTAAGGAAGCCTTGATTTATTATCCAGAAGGCTGTGCCCATAAATATCAGCAGTAAAGGCGTACAAAATAAAATATCTATAAGCCCTTCTAAAGGGTTCTTTCTCTTTAAAACTGTGGGGGAAGTAGTGTTGTAATATAAATATATACGTATATATATAAAATGTAAAATATTCTCGAATCTGTCCCTTTTGTGACACCATTAATTCAAAATGTTAAAAGAAAAATGTAAATTGTGTTCTTTAATAAGATCTGATTTTTTAAACTCTTGTTTGTTTGACAACTAAAAGTATTCTAGATTTCAAAGCAACAAAAACAAATTTTTTCCAAGTCCAAGTTTAGCTTAGGTATCATTGGCCAGCAGTGGCCAAATGAATATTATGTTCAGACACTCACCAAACAATTTTCTGAGTCTTCAAAAATAAACCCAAAATAGATAGAAAGTAGGATGTTAAATTATTTTAACCACTTCCTATATTGCACTCTTACGGTTTTAGTAGTTTACTATCCTACAACTTTTGGGCGTACAACAAGTTGTCACTTCAAACTGAGTAATAAAATGGATCAAATGTTAATTATGTTTACTAACTGACGATTCAAAGGAACTTCTTACTATCTCCTCAGAAAAATTATATGACTTCAGAAATACATTATTTCTTATTTTAGTATGATCATAGGCCATAATATGCTAACATCGAAATACCAAATGAAAAATAAAGCATCACACTTTACAACTCATACATATATTTTGGAACCTAAAAATAGCAGTGTTTATGGAGAATTAATTATGAAAAGGTGTTATGCTGTTGTGGGAAAAAAATAACATTGAACCGTGATTAAAACAATATCGTCACCTTCTTAAAATAATTGCCTAAGTCATTTTTTTTCAAAAATGATTTTTTTGCCTAAATCATCTCTTC
>JAUZNJ010073463.1:0-25286 GCA_034780135.1 Jordanella pulchra | reverse complement strand
TATACATATATATATGTGTGGGTGTGTGCGTGTGTGGGTGGGTGGGTGTATGTATATAGTTATAGTTGTGTGTGTGTATATATAGTTATAGTTTTAGTATTCATCAAGTTCACTAAGTCTAGTTTTTTGTGCAAGGGAAAGTAAAAGTTCGCTGTTTGGTTTTTGAAGGGTACTAAAAATAATCAAATTAAATTGTTCAATATATACTGTAGATAATGTTAAGCATATCACTAAACATGTTTTTCTTGTAATAGAAATTTATCTCACAGGTCTTGGTCCAAGTTATATTATCTCAATGATCCTTCAAGGAAAACATTTCTGTGAAATACAATGCATTCATCCATTGCATGTCTTGTATCTTTTTCTCACTGCTGCTATTCCTCAAGTCCTACCTGTTTTTGTCCTAAGATTAAATCTCTTGTTCTTGTTTTTTAAGGCAGATAACAAGAGGCACAAGACCCAACAAAGGATTGATTATTAAAACCTTACTACTGTTTGAGCACAATGTAATTAACATACCAAGGAATGTAAAGATTGATTATTCTTGACAAGCTTACACACACTCACTCAAACAAACATGATGATAGCTGTTAGGCAATCCATTCACAGTCTAGCCACCAGCATGGAAGGATCTCAGACTTGTGAATTGTTCCAACGAACTGTATGACAATGGGTCAGCAAGCCCTGGAGGAGATCGTTAGAACAGTAGGACTGTAGAGCTGCCGTGTGCCGGAGTCAACGGCCCCAATCTCCAACCTCAAACCTGGAGTCTAGACAGCCGGAGGGGAGGTGGAGTCGCTGGTGGGATTTAGGTTCCAATGCCCAGACGGTAAACCAGACAGATGTGACGATGGGTGACTTGTATTCCTTTTTCAGTCTCACCTTCTCAAAAGCATTCCTTGTACAGCTTTTCAAGAATCACGTTCTCCTTTCTTAGGATCTTGTTGACCACTCCACGGTCTCTTTCACTTGGCCTCCAGTTGAATCAACTGGTACAATGGAGGAAGGTGGGAGGTGGAGGCAAAAACCACACATTACATCATGTATTTACTTATCCAGGCTAGTTGGAGAGTGACATGGAGAGAGGGGCTGGGGGCGAAAGGTGAAGGATTCAGGAGTAAATGAGTCATGACCAAAACCAAAGGGTTGGAATCTGGTGACAAGGTTGCCTAAAGACCAAAAGCTACACAGCACCTCTGAGAACAAACTAAACATATTTGTGGTTGGACCAAAGAAATCTTAAAACAATTTTTGATTGCTGCAGACAAATTTCTAAACTAATCCCAAGAGCCTTGCCAGATGTTTTGAACAAAGCGCCGTAATGTTACCCAAAACACAGAGTAAGTACTTTGAGATTATTTGCTATTAATGACGACAATTAGGGGATCAGACTTTTGGTAGCCTGCCAACTACTGTTTCAACATTTTCCCTCCATAGAAGTGGAATTTGAGCTCTGTAAATTGCTTCCTTTTAGTAACAATGCCATAAACACCCTCCAATCCTATCTCAACTATCTGTGCATGTTCAGCATCACTCCAGTAACTGCTGGTGACATGTGCCACTGATTGGCCTTGTTGTGGGTCCAACTACCCCACCTTAGTGAGGTGGTGCAAGTCACAGAGACCAAACAGACCCTGACAGGGAAATCTGCAGATTGTTCCATTTATGGTGAGTGTGGGATTTCTGTATTTCATTTGAGGTTTTGGTGTGTGGGTGTATGTGTTTGAGGGAGCGGGGTGTCTTTTTGATAACATTGAGACAGAGAGAGGGTTCAATAGTATTATGAAGACGAACGAGAAATAGCAAATATACAAAGATGGAGTCAAAGTCATGACAAAAACTGATTAAAACGTACCAATATTTGACAGTTACCACTTGTTATATCGGGGTTGAAATTAGCTTTTTTGATGAGAAAAATGAAAGTTTAACATCAATAGGTTGAAACTATTTTTAAATATACTCGTAATCTAAAATGGTTTATTTAAAATATGCTGCAGCCAGAGTTCTGATGGAAATTAAAAACAGAGATCATGTTTCTCCTATCTTAGCTTCTCTTCATTGGCTTCCAGTTAAATCTAAAATATCAATTAATATCAAGATATAATTAAAATTGTGATTTTTCTTTTATCTTTGAGATCATTTTAATGAAATGATTTTAAATGCCACTGCTGATTTATGTTTTAAATGTTTGTTAGATACTTGAATCTCATGATTTGATATAGAAAAACTCAAATATGAAGGGGAATAGAAATCAAGTCAAATGTTTTATGGATTAAAGAATAGGCAAAGAATGATTAAATGTAGAAGAATGCCCGAACAGATATGAGATTGGTAACATTGGAGGCATGAAGAACACAGAGTACCAGAGAGCATGAAATTAATGGACACAGCAATGGATCCAGTTAAGAACAAAAGGAATCAGTGAGTTTCAATATACTGAGGCAGGAGAAGAGAAATGACTAGAAGAGCTAATCAGAGGGAATGAGTTGCAGCTGAGGCAGAGAGCGGCTCAAGGAAAGAGAACTGATTAACAAAAAGGAACAAAGCAGGCAGAAACATAAGAAACTTGGATCTAAAATCTAGTAAATAACAATAAATCACAAAAGAATGAGCTAGTAAGAGAAACACCTGACAAAAACAAAAGGAAATAACTTAAGGAAATATCAAATTACTTCAAAAAACAATATCAAAAGATCATAGTAAACAGCAAAGAACTTATCAAAAAATAAGAACAAAATCAAATCAGAATCCAAACGCCTGACAATGATAGCAAACGACACATCTCAGAGACACCAAGGATAATAAAAATATTACTAAAGTAGTACATTTATTTTAACAGAGCGATATGTAAGATTTTTTCCTAAAAATATAAAATAAAGAAATCAAACTTCTGAGACGGCTTAAGCTGGAAACAAACCATTTTTTGTCCTGAAATAGAGTTTTTCATATTTGCAATTTATTCAACCACCAACTTTAAAGGGACACGGGTCTGATTGGTTGCTAACACAAATGGTTAATCATCTAATTGCTTCGCATCTACATGCATTTAGGCATCTAGACTTGTATAGGTGTAGGTAACACGCTGATTATAAAAACAGGCATTAGAAGGTGGGGGGGTTCAGAACATTGTAAGGGACTTGGTACCAGAAGGCTGTGTTTGAATACTTCAGAAACTGATGATCTACTGGGACTTTAATGCGCAATCATCACTCAGAATTTTATAGAAAATATTCCAAAAGTAGCGATTGTGCAAATGAGAAAGGCTTGGTGATGTCAAAAGCCAGTGTAGAACGGGTAAAGCTGTTGAAGATGGTACACTTGATTAAACAGGCAAATGTTACAATTGAGGTATGCAATTAACAACAAAATAAATTGAGCATATGTACCTCAGACAGATTTACAACAGCAGAAGAAAAACATGTTTCCTGTCAACTAACACCTGAAAAGTTTGGCTACAGTTTCAAGAGACTGACTGAACATTGCAAAACACTGTACCAGAAAATGTAAAGATGAATTTACGATGTTCAGTAAGTAAAGTTAGAATTTGTCATGAACAACATAGAAACATGGATCTATGCAACTTCTTGTTCTTGTTTTGGGTTGTTCAGTACCAGTTTGATGTGGTTTAAAATCTTCGGCCCCATTTCTAACAGAATAATGTAAAATGTGACAATTCCTAAATAATCTCAAACTGGTTTCTTCAGCGTGTCAAAAAGTTCACTGAACTGCACACTTGCCAGATGCAGATCCAACAAAGCACCTTTGAGATGTGGTTTAAAAGGAGATAACAGCATGGTAAACAGAGAAGCAAAAAAATCAATAGACGTGAGTCAGCATGTTGACACTTCTGATCGAAAAGGAATGCTTGGCCATGAGCCTTGGAAGCATTTCTGCTGTTGCAGTATTGTTTAATGGACAATAATAGGAGCAAATTTGGCTGTTATTCTTTTTCCTTTCTGGCCGTTTGAATTTCCACTCATTTGTCTGACATATTCCAGCTAACCTTGCCTGCCTGCATGGAGACATCAAGCGCATTCCAAGGACCAACCCAATTACGGGCAGATGAGGGGCAGTTTTCTTTGTTGAAGAACAAAGCCAGAAGTGACACAACTGATCTTTAAAGGAAGCTCTCCCAGCCGTAGTTCAACAAAACGAGGGAGGGGGGCCGGGTGGGCATGTGGGAGGCAACCAGCTGGTTATAAATATCTATTTGGTCAGTTACTGGAAGGAAAATTTGCAGTTTGTTTGTCATCCACTCATCCAGGTGGTGGGCCTGGTGGTTACAAAACATCACAGAGCACATGAGAGCAACGGGGCCAACCTGTTTGAGTCGACCCCCAGAGAGAAGTTCATATATAAAAGCCACATGTCATCCTTTGGTGTTCAAGGGGAGTGGGAGAAAGTTCTTGGCACACTGGAGGCATATTTAACTTGGTAATAAGTTTGGTAATTATACATTATGCTTTGCAATATACAGTAAGAATAAAATCTGTTATAAATCCTGATTTTACTAAATACATGAAAGCACATACATCAAACTATCCTTGGAGGTATATGAAAAATACTTCCAAGAGTATGTTGGATTAGTTGTTGGGTTGCATATGTTGACTGGAAAAATTCCTCGTAAAACTGTCACAATCTCATCTAGATGCAACTACAAGTGCCTCTTCCAAATGCTGTCTCCTAACAAACTTTACTTCTCCGGAAGCCAAGCTCTTTTTTCACAGCCACGGGTGGCGGTATTGGGGGTGGGGTTCGAATTTGACACTAAAAAGACAGAGTTTGGGTGGAGTAGGACTTTAATAACGCACATTGTGCAAGTAGTTGTTGATGGCCAGAAGCGCAGAGCACTGGCCCACGGAGGGGTGGGACGAGCTCAAAGTTTAATTCCCACTCGGCAGTAAATTAGAGCACAGCGGGGTAATGTCTGTTTATTCCAAATACAGCTGCCTGGGCCTCTCTCTCTCTCTTCTTCTATCTCTCTCTCCGTCTCTCCCCACAGGTCACACCACGGCCTTTGAATCACCTGGAACAGCTTACACAAAATGTATATTATGTAAATACAAACCCTGTGCATAAATAAACAACAAGGAAAATGCACATGCTAAGAGATACAAACACCAACTCATAGCTGTTTACAATAACACATTTTTTATTTCTTGGACACTAATGTCTTGCTGACTTAAAAAAAAAAAAAAAACAAAATACATTGCCTTCTCTTGCTTTAGCATAGACCTCTGCATGAGTAAAAAGTTATTTAACAAGAGATTGGGCCCTTAAGAAGACTTTTGTTAGATGTCAATTGAATTTTCTTCTTTTTAAAGTTCTATTTTTCTCGTGCTCATTTGTTTGTTATAGACTGGTTGAACAGGGCTAGCAACTTGTAAAAGAAACTGTCTGGAATCCATTCAAGCATCTTAATTTAAGTTGTTTGTGTCGGTGAATAAAATAAGTTTGGAAAGCAAACTTGTTTTCTTAAATCGTTTAAATTATTTTCAAAACAGATATTTGCTGACCTCTAGTGGAAAATCTAATTCTTGCACCTTCTAAACTGTGGCCCAATCTGAGATTTACTAAGTATATCCCAAATAAATTAAAAGAAGTATATTCAAGTTTTTTTGTTTTCAAAAAAGGGTAGCTGTAATTTTATTAGATGGATTCTATCTCTTCCATTAGCTGTTGTGGTTCCAATACTTTTTAAAAAGCCCGAAATCTTCAATTAAATTTTAAAGCTTTCTATGTTTCCCTTATGAAAAAGTGTAATATGGAGATCCTAACTTTATTTGGGACCCTTTAACTCAGCACCACCCACACTGACCATCATGGTCATTGAAATATCTGCTTCAATGACCATGATATAACTGTTCCTCATTGGTTAACAAAGCTGTCTGACCTAAAGCTAACTTAGATCTATGCATTTTGTTTTGAGGAAGATTAGAGACACCAGACCCAACAATGCTGAGGATACTGTGGTTAAGCAGCCATATTCTTTTTGACAACTCAGAAGAAGGCTGATTGCCTCCATGCCATTTTTAAATGTTACACCTATTTATGCAAAAGGTCCCCTGACTCAACTGTTTGGTAGATGGAAATCAAATGATATTTTTGACATGTCCAAAGATAAAACCTTTTTGGCAGAACATAGATCAACAATTGGGAACACTTGGATATAATTCCGCTTTGGATGTCGCTGCTTGTTGATTTTGAAGATTGATATAACTGTATTTGTGGCTTGCAATAAAGAAATAACAAGGCGAGAGAGTCAGGCAGATCCACCAACTCCTAACTGGACAGTTGAAATTTATATGCTGGAAAAACTAGCATATACTTTATAACAAGACTCCAGAGTAACCAAATGGAAGATACCTAAAAGGGACAAGTAGCCCAGAGGGCTGAAAGATAATAATGCATGTTTAGATAGGCATTAATCAAAGCATGTTTTATTAGGGCAGTTGTTTTGAAACTGTTTGTGAGTTAAAAACAGAAAACATAAGTTTAAAAAAAGGAAATGCTGGAATTATATGAATCTGTGTCTGTGACGTGAATCTGTGATTTTTTTTTTTAACTAATTCATTTTTTTTATTTAAATAATATTCCAGCTCACTAAGATGTAGAGGGACTTAGTAGATACACTCTGTTTGTAATAAAATGATCTAAAGATTATTGCACTTCCAATATAATAATGCTTAAAAAGGAATAAAGATTTGGTATGTTTTCAAAATTCCATAACTATGCAACTTTCAGTAACATTTTTAAAGATTGTGTTACTGCAATAAAAATGAATTTATTTTTAACCTTTCTTTGGAACTTGAACAAAGGTGTAAAAAAATAAGAAATAAAAAATGTAATATATGTTGCACTGCATAATAAAATAAATTTGTATTAGGCCTAAATCCTTGTTTTAATTATAACCCCCTTTAACATTTGTTGATAGTTTAGTAGGACATAAATATATATCATATCAAAATACTTAAAACAATTGACAAATTAATGTGCAGTTTCATCTTGATGAGAAAATTCCAGGAAATTGAAAATTAGGATGAAAAGTGCAAACACTTTGTTAGCTAGAATTTTATTTTAAGTATACTTTTATTAATCACAGTATACCTTATTTAATTTCCCTTTGGGATAAATAAAGTATTTTTTAATTGGAATTGAAGGTAGTTATTTTGTCTTAGAAGAATTCAACGTTGTTAACAGTACAAATAACATAATTTGGAAGGTTTGAAATATCATAAGGTCATAAAATATTCAACAATGCCAATAAAATTCATTTTTTAAACAACGATTAGTTTCATATTTTGGTGTCGTCAGACTACCATATTAAAATGTGAATATTTGGCGCCCTCTCGTGCACAAAGTTAATTGTGCAGTTTGATTAGAGGGGAGAAAATACAACCACTCTCGTCACATTCGCTTAATTTCGACGTGCGCGTTCACGTGTTTTTTGCGTCAGATGGTACCTTGCGCGCGCGCTTTCACTGAAGCTCTGTGGCAAGATTTGTTTTCAAATGGAGTCTGATATTCTGATGGGACCAGGGATAGTCAAAGTATGGCAACTGCAACGCTAAGTAGGACTGAAGCGATTTAATGTAACATAGGAGGGTTGAATCCAGCTAACATCGCATGGGGTAACAAGATAAGTCGTGTTACCACAGGTTCTTTACGTTTTGTCGGAGCAGGGTAGTTCTCCGACCGGCTTCATTAGCTTAGCGAGCTAGCATATACCAGCCAACAGCTGTGGTGCGCTAATGGGGATGCGTTGGAAGGTGTTGAGCTGTTCTTTTAGGGTAGTTCGCACCACTTAATAACATGAATTCAAGTAGAAGTTGTAGTCAGGCCGTGTTAGCTTCTCTGGGGTAAAGTATCTGCTCTGATAGTTATGAGCAGTTTTAATCAGAACCTCCGCATAAGCTCCTCTTTCAACGCAGACGGTAAGGGTCCAGCGGTCAGTGCTGACACCGGGAACAACAAGGACTGGGTTCTGGGAGGCGATGTGTTCTCCTGCTGTCACGAGATGAACCTTGTGGACGATTCGGTGCAGGCGGGGATGTCGTCGGTCCAACCGGGACTGGACGGACACCTGCCGCTGATACGTGCACAGAACCACGGCTCACAGGATGGCATATTTTTTGAATTGGGCTCCCCGGACGACTACCTGGATAGCAGCCCGTTAGAGTACAGGGACACCGATGGGAACGGCGTTGGTCCGTTGTTCGAGAGGAGGAAGAGGTCTCGGTCCAACAGCTCCAGACACAGGTTCAACGAGGTGGTCACGGAGCTAGTTCCTGAGGAGGTTCGGTGGTTCTACAAAGAGGATAAGAAATCATGGAAACCGTTTATCGGACACGACTCTCTTAAAATCGAGCTAATGTTTCGGAAATACTGTGAGCTGAACCCCGATGCTGTTCGTCCCCGGGTTGTCGGCGGAGAGGAGGAGGGTGGCGGTAAATGTGTGGACAGCCCCGGACAGAACGGCGCCCTGGCCGGCGAGACTGGGACCAGCAGCGTGGACGAAGGCCGCGGGTCTCTGGACACATCGACGGTGTCTTTGGACGGTACCGACCCGGACGGGATTGAAATTAACGTAGAGCCTGTGTGTGTTCGGGGAGGCCTCTATGAGGTCGACATTAAAGAGAGGAAATGCTACCCGGTCTACTGGAAGCGTGAGTTTAATTCATCTCCTCCATCACTCACACTGAATCGATTGAACTAGACCTGGTTTGGTTCCGTATTGGTCCACTGAAATATATCATTCAGCACAGATTTTTTGTTGTGTAGTTTTGATAATCTGGTTTATGAAGCCCGACAACATCCAGATTGCCCTGCAGTCAATAGACAGTGGCTGTTCATAATAATCTATTCACTATATTAATATGCAAGTTCAGATTTTTTTTTTCTTTGGTGGGCAAGTAAAATACTAAAATAATGAAGTTTTCTCTTTTAAAAACTCTCATTATTCCTTAGATGTGTCAACCAACCAAAATCCTATATCCACTACTTTTTAAATTGGTATAAAAACCACATCTTTAGTAGAAAACAAAGAGTTTAGGTGTTTTGGTGAGATTATCCAATGTTGTAACATATAACCAGTTCATAATGTGCTGCAGGTATAATTATTTATTTTTCCAGAGTGATATGACATAAAATGTGAAAACAATGTCTTTGGATTCCTTAGTGGTTTTGGAACCAAAACAAGTGATACAGACTGATTTACAAAATCCGATTTTAATTTTTCTTAAGTATAATTAAGTACGGTGTTGGTTTATATGTTTACACACTGAGGTTGGTTGGTTGGTATTCTTAGATTTGATGTTTTCAACAATTTTGACAATTTAGAGTCAATTTATGATCTCTGGCCTTTAGATATGACTATTTCTAACTATATTTATCCTTTTGCCATTTAAAATTACATTTAGACCATGATGATTGCTTATTTGAGACAATTATTGTCTGAGCTGGTTTTGGAAAGAAAACAAGGCTATGTCCACATTAGCATAGTGCTGTGTGACTTATGTTTGGCCAGTAGTTTCACAATAGTTTTATTTAGTAGCTGAATTATAAACATATAGCCTTTGTCAGCTGAATGCTAGTGGACAGCATCACATACTGTGCCTAATGCAACACCAGGAAACTCACAGTTCCAGCCTTTTTTTTTTTTTTAAGCATCTCAATGACAAGACCTAAATCTGTAGGAATCTGGATGTGGCTTTAAAACATTTCTATACCCACACTTAATTGGCAGTTATTTTTGTTATAGATTAGGTCCTTGCTGCTCATGAGCCTTGAGCTTTTTAAAAATATCTTTTAAAAATATAAACATTAGTTTAATAGTCACTATAAAACAGGAGTTCAGCTAGAACCCATAATGCTGTGGTTGAACCTTTAGATTCTGGCACAGTTCAAGCTTATCTGCTCTAAACAAGTGACAAGCCGCCTCAGCTGATGACCCACTATTATCTACTGAGTGTTTATCTCGGTTCTGTTTTTTTGCATGTTTACTTTAAATTTAGGTTGGGACATTAAAAAAAAAAAACTGATGTATTTTCATATTCCTCTGATTTTGTACAGAAAGGTTCTTTCTTTTTCAAACTGTGCCTAATTAAGCATCAGCTATTATCCTCTAAATGTCCTGGGAATCAAGTCAGAATAGTGTTCATAATTTCACTCTAGACTGTAATGAAACCCGACCCACTCTGTTAAACACCACGGCTCGCTCCTCCTGGATTTGACTATTTAATTAAATGGAAATCCAGTTTGCCGAGCGTCATCTAAGGTGCCACGGAGACGGCGAGTCAGTTCCTAGAAAAAGATTTGAGTTCTGTTCACTTTATTTTATTCATGGACTCATTCAAGACTATTAGCAACGTTTCAAGGCAAGACAAACGGTTAGACTAATAGGTCCACTTCATGCCCAGTTACAGACACTCTGTTGTTTAAGTAAATACATCCATATTTGCAAAAGTAACTCACATTTTTTTATGTCCGCTTCAGAACAAGACCATATTCCTGTGATGAGAGGCCAGTGGTTTATCGATGGCACGTGGCTCCCGCTGGAGGAAGAGGAGAGCGACTTGATTGAACAGGAGCACCTGAACCATTTCCGAGGCCAACATTTGCAGGACACCTTTGAGACCGATCTGGTGGTCAAGACTGTTGATAGCAAAGATGGTGAGTGCTGGGAAAGGGGACTTTTTTTCTATTTTATTTTAAAGCTTCAAACTGCATGATAAATCATTTCTCAATAAATATACCTACTTAATAACTTTATCGCTACAAAAAAGAACTAAATGTTTTATTATTGAGTCTAAACTTTGGTTCAGGGTTGAAGCAGACTGATTAATAATAAAACACGTGGCCTAATGTGGTATTGACGCCTTGTCAACAGATCTGAACCTGGCAGGTGCCTCCATTGTTTCCTCTTCTCTCATCATACCACCATTATAAAGCAGGGTGACCTTGTTCTTTTTGTTGCGGCCCTCCTCAATAAATTGGCCCAAGCTAAATATCATTCATCTTACCTTTTGACACCAAAAGGAAAGAAGTTATTTTTACGGCTTTATTTAAGGACTTTTACATCAATAATATGTAGAGCGAGGGAACAGGATGTGAAATAAAGACAAAGAGTGAGGAAGGAATTCAGATTAAGAGGAAAGAGAGTTTGGTTTTTTTAGAAGTGTCTTCAGTTAACTTTACTACATAAATGATACAAACTAACACTGAAAAAATCACCAGAATAAATCACATTATTGAATTCTGATATTAGAAGAACGTCTCCAATAACGTCTCTAAGCAGCAGAGACATAAGTGTTAAAATGTCCTGTTAGGTGACATGTTTTCTTTCTGCTTAATTTACTGTGTTTTTAATGGGGACAGAATAGCAAGTATTGCAAATCTATCTGGTTTGTATTTATTTGGAATCTGTAAACTGTCTTGTTAAATGAAAATAGGTATTTACAATACACAAAAATGTGTGTTTTGCATCCCAAAAGGTTTGAGTATGGGTTTAAACTATTAAAATCTTTTAGAAAATGAAAAGAAATCATTTAGAAAAAGCAACCATGTCCATTCATTCATAAATGGTAGATTTGTGGATACATATACACTCGATATATGACCACATGCAGTAGGCTCATACCTTAAGTGTAAGCTGTGTGGATATAAAGTCCAACTTTTTGACATCTGAAGAATTTTTTACTCCTACTTTGATGTGAATGAGATGTACTCATGTAAAAAAACGGGGGGTGGGAGATCTAGCTTTATCCCATTTGTAACAAAATATCAAATTTTTCATGGTCCTCCTTAATGTGATACAAATATTAGTGCCTGCAGAGCATACCTCTCCTCTGTTTGTTCCTCGTCTTCCACCGCTATTTTTAGCTGAGCCTGAAAGCAAAGTAAAAGACAGATGTTGTTCATTTACTAGCTTTGAGCTAACGTTGCATTCTGCCTCTTGCAGGAGAGTATTTTGTTTTAATACCAATAATCTGTTGCACTTAGAGCCATAAGGAGGCTGTTTTAAACCGCATTACTTCTACCATAAGGGTTCTGAAATAAGTGCACCGTTAGAGATTTGCAGGGCATCCTATTTTTATTCCCCACATAACTTTCCCACTGAAGCAGAAGATATGATAAAGATTAAACTGAAAATAATCCAAGACTTAAAATATAACAATCTATGAGATTGCTTTGATGTTTATTTATTGACGGCTTTGATAAAGTTTCTCTGTTTTTTTTGCACCCGTTGGGATGGGTGAACAGAGTGCTAAGCCGGTTGTAGAAACAACAGGGTGTGGACTCATCTTTCAGGCTTGAAGACGTCAGGGAAAATTACATCAACAGCAGTCAACCAATGGCGTCAGCTTTATTTTCTTTCTTACTTGTTATATTTTTGTTGATGAGGGCAAAGCAGTTATTTTCATGTATCCTACCTTCTTATTTTAAAACTACGTGAGCCTGTGATTATGTGTAATTTCAGCCAAAAACTAAGCTTTAAAGAACTGAAAAGAGAGAGAAAATGCAGGGAAAGCAGCCTTTTATTAGAAGTCCTTCTACATGCCGAGGACATGCATTCTTTATTAGCAATCTATCTGAATCAATGCACCCAAGGCCAGCTCTATAGGATGAAATGCTGCACAGAGCATAAGCTAGTGGGTTCATTGTGACCTCCATATACCTGTTCAATGCTTAAGAGATATCCCAGGCATTACAGAGCACTTATTTTCAACGGCTCCATCAGTGCTGTATGGATGGCTCTTACAGCACACACACTTACTGTACGCCTCAGCACTTCTCATCAGCCTTTTCCTTCAGCTGAGCTAACTACTGCCCACATTTGCAAGTCTGATTGCTGCGTTATCACACATCGATCGATTTAGTCAAATCAGAGACTTGTGGAATTTAAAGTTTACATTCAAAATATGTGCATATTTTCTGTTCTGATTTTCTTCATCCTCATGTTGTTATTAAATATAAAAATATAGTGCTAATATTGTACTGAGCGCTTCTAAACTAGCTTAAAGGCTGTAAAGTGAAAGGAAAGTTTCAAAACAGGTTAAAGAATTGATAACAATTTACAACCTATGAGCATTTTTAATTTATAATTATTAATGAAAGCTTAATGTTATAGAGAATTGTTTAAATTTTGCTGATAGTTTCGATATTTAAAAAGAAAATTCAGTAAATACTACCTTGGTTAAAAGATTTTAACTATTTTTATCTAATTTTAAAAGATTTTAATAGTTTCAGAACTTCTCCCTTTTCTACTTTTGTTTTAATATTTATAAAATAATAATTGACAAGTGTCCAAAGTTTAGAAATGTGTTTCAAATGTCCAAAGATAAATGGTCTGTAAAATAATGTCTTAAATGTTTATGGGTTCACATCAGCTCACATTACGTTCTACCATCTACCATCTTACCCTCAGTTTTTAGGCATCAGTTCCAGTGCCTAAAAGAAATTCACAGCCCTTGAACCTTCCCACATTTATCTAACAACCACCAACATCAACGCATTTCATTTGTTCAAACAACATAAAGTCGCGCAGAATTGTAAGGTGGAAGGGAAATGATGCATTGTTTTATTTATTTTTTCTCCCAGTAAAAATCTGAAAAGTCGAGCTCTTTTTTTTCCTTTCCTTTTTTTTTTTAAGCCCACCTGAGTCAACATTTCATAGAGCTGCTTTTCAGGCAATTACAGCTGCAAGCCTTTGGGAGTACGTCTCTAACAGCTTTGCAAGCATCCAGAGTGACGTTTTCGTCCATTCTGTAAAATAGCATAAGCTCAGTCAGACTGAATGGGGAAAAAAGTCTTAATATCAGTTTTCTACTCTTGCCATGGATTCTTCTGCTATATTGGGTCTGGACTTTGACGGGATCACGCTCATACATGAATATGCATTTTTGCTGTGGCTTTGTGTTTAGATTGTTCTGCCATCTGTTTAAGGTCTTTGCTGCCTCAAGTTTTCTTCTTACATTTAGCTTCATCTATCTCAGCCGTTGACTCTAACCAGCTTCCTAGGACCTAAACATGATGCTTCCTGGGGATCATGTGTTTTTTAGACATGCAGACGTAGTTTTCCACCATTCTTGTTTTTCATGCATATATACACCAGAGACCTCCTCTTAGGTCTGATCTTAGCAGAGCACCTTCTTCTCGATTTGTGCCGATTGCTTTTTCCCTTCCAAGCAGGACTTCTCACTTAGCTTTCATTCAACAGTGGTTTTCTTATTGTCACTCCTCTGTTAGAGCCAGACTTGTGGAGTTCACAGCTACTTATCGTCCTGCTGGGAGCTTTGGACCTCTTCATCTCCCCTAGGATTTCCACTGAGCTCTTAGCTGCATCTCTGCTCAGTGCTCCTTTCCGTTGAGCCTGTATTTTAGTGACTTTTAAAGCTTGAGGTGTTTTAAAACCCAACACTGGGGTTGTAACCCGTCTGTTTTTTTTTTCATCAACATTTCCAGGTCTTTAAAGGTGAAATATCTATTGAAGTTCTGTTTGCCTCAGCTTATATTTAGGTGTGAGTACAAATGCTTGCCAAACTTTTCAGATTTTCACTTGTTTTTTTTTTTTTTTAAAAAAAGCTTTTTATATCTTTTTTTTCTTTCACTCAACAATTTTCATAATGATGTTGATCTATTGCAGAAAAAAAAATCATGTTTTGTTGTGATGTATCAAAATAGGATTTAATGTATGAACACTTTTAACAAGGGACATTATTTACAATATTTTCTCACAAAATAAACCTGAAAAAGCCCTTCTTGTCCTCACTCGATTATTAATGTAACCTTAGTGCTTTTTGATAAGTTTTCCATGTTTAGGGTGAAATAATTTAGTCTTCTGTAACCTGAACAAGGTAATAAACATTACTCACTGTTTGTTGGTTGTTAGTTCTCTCCCACCTGCCCCCTTTCTATCTCCCGTTTCTGTTCAAATGGAGTGGATATCGGGCTGGTGCTAAAACTGCAGGTCACAAGCGCAAACGCTGCCAAGGTACTGTGAAATCCTACGTTTTCTGTTGTGTCAGCTCCTTTAGCTCCTACCCCTTATCCTTTAGATGTTAGGTCTCTGTTGGGCTACTTCTTCCTTTCTTTTATGGGTTAGACTGTATTGAAGCCTTCCATTTAGAACTAGACCTAGGCTCAGTTAGATGTGATTGTCTTAAAAGCAGATTTAGGCTATTGTCTCAGTTTTTATTGCAGCTTTAACTGAGCCTAGTTGCTAGAATTCACCATTAGTGTTGTGATCTAGAGTTTGGTTCTACTACTATTGCTGCTTTTTGGGGAATCCTGGGCATTTCCTGTGCTGGAATAGTGAGTACACAACATGGTTCACTCAACTACAGTTAAAACTGCATCATGAAATTAAAAATGGTTGATTATCAAAGATCTCACAATGGTCCTTTACTGGTTTTTATCAGTTTCCCAGCTGTAGCCTTTTTTCTTTCTGATTCCTTCTGACATTAATACTGTAACTTTTAATCAACCAGCCTCACCAGATCAGTTTACTAAACAGCACTTTGTATTGAGAGCTAACTGCTACCCATGAGCTGGAGGGAAGAAAAGACTTATTGTATAGTTTCTTTGTTACAGCCCAAACAAGCTCATTCTGAAGTGTCTTATAAACGGATTTGCTGAGAAAAGACTTCTGTTTGTTTCCTCATCTGACAGGAAGATGAAACAGTTGTTGACCTGAAGCTCAGTGGGAAAGTTGGCATCGGCATAGACTCATGGTTCTTGAAGATGATGCACAGCATCACTTTTTCCATGAACACTGCAGAGCTTTGAAGCCTTCCAAAGAGAAATGAACAGTGACACAGTATATTCTAGGGGCCAAATACAATGATTGCTTTACTTCTCCCTTTCACCTCTATCTTTTCCCATCTTCATCTTTTCTGTTCTTTGTCTTTTCTTTTTTCATCTTAAGCGTAGGTCAAGGTCCCCATTATCGTTCTCACATTCCTGGTGCCTGTTTACTATTTCATGTTTACAGCCACATCTCAAAGAACAAGAACCTCATTGAACCGTTTATTTACTTTTGTAATTCAATAAGAAAGTTGAATTTAGAACGATTTAGATACAGGAGATGCAGTTAACCTACTCTGTTTATTTTGATGTTAAATTATCCTTTAATATGTTTTATTAAGATGCATCCATATTGTCTCTGAACCAACTCGGTGTAACCTTTAACCTCTGCTAGTCCTAAACATAAGGGTCAACAATCAATCAGTAAAGTCTCTCTTTTAACTTCCTGCATGTTTCCTGTTTTGTATCCACGGAGAAAAATGACTATGAAGAGATTTTTACTTCCTTATTAAAGCTGCTTACAAAATAGGACTATTTCCACCATTCTTAGCAGACGCACCACCAAAGAGGATTATAAAAGCTGTTTGACGTTAGTAAAAGACACGCCTCTTCTGCAAAAGCTAATACTTATCCATTACTGAATCTGTTCACAAGTAGTTGAGTGCTGAGCCATGTTGTGATAAATAACAATTGTGTTTTTCTTTGCCTCGGAGTGATTTTATTTGTCTACAAAGAGAAAGCTGAAAGTGTGACAGAACAACACTTCTGTTGCAAAAAACTTTGTCTTGTAGGTTTATAATGTTCAGTGTTGAAAAGTGATGATCAGCTTATTTTATTTTTATTTCTTTTGCTTGTTCTCATCTCTGTGGCAGGAATTCATTTTTCTTCAGATGGTACCTATAATAACATTTCATAGCTAGGAAGTAGAAAAAAAAGGATAAAATCATTCTTTTGTATTAATTTGTATGTTTTGTTTTTTTTTTGTCCTACAAACAAAACACAAACTTCTCTGTAGGAAAGTATTTGTTGGAATTTTAAGCTGGAAAGACTAATCCGCTGCACTGCATTTTCCCAGGAACTTTAGCTTCTTCTTAAGGATTTTAATTCCTCCTTTGTTTCAGAACAGTACAAAGAGTCCATGACCATGTTTTGGACAAATTCCAACATATTTAGTCAATGAACTTGACTGAGCAGGGACATGAAGCTCAGCCTTACCTCTTTTTAGTCCACTACCTTCATGTTTGGCTCCTTTGCAGGTCTCAACTGGTTTCTCTCAAGCCATAATTTTGCTCTTACTTGATTTAGTCGCTGCAAAAACCACTGAGTGGAAATCTGGGGGGAAAAAAAGAAAGCACAGATGTTTAAGTTTATGAAAAATCAATTGGGAGATTCATAGCAGGACGACAAGCAAGAGCTGAAATATGCAGTCATGCTGTGGGATATTTTTTAAGCAGATCAAAGCTACATGCTGGCTTTGATTGAGCTGTTTGAAAAACAGTTTGTGGACTTTGTGCTACTTTGAAACACAATCGAGCTGCAACTTTTTGGGATTATTTTCCACACAAGTCTATTACTGCTAAACCTCAAACTAATAACCTTTTTATGTGCCGCCTCTGTTATTTTCTATTTTACTGATTTCTCTCTCATAAATTATATGTCCTCTGCCTCCACGTTTAATCCTTGAGCTCTCTCTCACTGCCCTCTACAGCCATTCACCATTTGAAGCTGAGCCGCACACATGTGGATTGGCACAGCGTGGAAGAAGTCTACCTTTACAGCGACGCTACCACGTCAAAAATCGCTCGTACTGTTACCCAGAAACTGGGCTTCTCCAAAGGTCTGTATCCAACACCTCACACTTTAACATGAGGTTAGAAGGATGTTTCTTCATCACACTAAACATGTTTTTGGTACACTGCCACGGAAATCAGTGTAGTCCATCTAGAAAGCTGAAAGAAGGCTTAATTATTAAAATTATTACAAAGATTTTTGCAAACTTTAGTTGGACCTTTTTAATGTCTTCTACCTTTGAGCCCAAATATGTGGAGTTTTTAGCGGATGGCTCTTCTTGAACTGCAACTAATGATTGAATAGAGTAGGGTTCCTCACCTGCTTTCACTGAGTTGAATTGATCACAACAGGACCCTATTTAATCAAGTCATTCCTTATTTGATTCAGGGAAAATGAGATTAAAAGGCGCTAAATGCAGATTATCGCCATACTTTTAACTTGAGTTTTGGTCTAAATATCCTGAATATCTATTGAAGGTTGTGTTTGTAAAAGTAAAAGGCTGCAAATCCAGTCACTTCTGACACTTGATCTGTGTAAATGAATCTGCACTTCTCCACTGTACACAGTAAGATTTTACATTCATATTTCTGTCGACCTTTTTTTGAAGGAGCTTTTATTGGTTACTTCAACCTTCCCTAGTTAGCACAATGGTCTGTCTGTAGTGCTAGCAGCTCCTATCACGTTTCCTTTTAGCACACAACTTGATCAGATTATAGGTTTTAAGTAAAGACTCACACACTGACCTGCCAGTACATTACACATGGTGCCACGTGACCCGAAGCCACAGCAGGTCTCGCCGTCTCACCCACTAACCTCCTTGGAATCAATACAGTATGTTGGACTATTGATAGTCTTGCCCCTCCTAGTGTTGTCTACCTAAGACAAACCTAAACTTAAGAAACAAGTTCCTTTAAAGATTCAGAAAAAAGCCTTCAGTTCAAAATGAATATTCAACCTTTTCCGTTTTTGTTGCTGCAGCCTCAAGCAGCGGCACACGGCTCCATCGAGGTTATGTAGAGGAGGCCTCTCCAGAGGACCGACCTCCGCAGACTACCCACGTCGTCTTTGTGGTCCATGGAATTGGTCAGAAGATGGACCAGGGCCGCATTATTAAAAACACTGGAATGTAAGTGCTGTGTTTTACGCAGGTCCCCGTATTTAATTTTTTCGTCCTTACAGCTTTCTTCTCATTTGTGAAATCTCTTCTTAAGCCTGATTGAGGTTTACATAAAAAGCAATGCCTTTGCCTTAGTTCAAAAGATTTTGAACCTGTTCAGTTTTTTCTCACCTCCCAGCACTGCTCTCTGTTTATTTTTAGCTTCTTCATCTCATGCAGAAATGATATAGGTTCACCCTAAAGGGTGTTAAATGATGTGCATAGCTTTCATTATGTGATAATGGGCTTGTTTGCCTTTTAATCCAACCTGTTAAACATGGTTAATGTTGTTGCAGTATTTCCTGTTCCTTATTGTTTTATATAACTTTTAATGCCCAACAGTATCTTTTGCATTATGCTGCACGATCAATTTTGAAACCATCATCTCTGGTTCCTTAAGTCATGTATCCTTGGTTTGTAATCGTTCAATTCTTCAAAGTTATTTAGAACTGATTTAAATCAGCTGGTGGATTTTCTGGCAAATGAAAGAGCAATTTTTAGTATAATTTTTAGCATCAAAGAATATCTTAGTTTTCATTCCTTTTTTATTAAAGGAAATTTTCAGATTAAGCACTCATAATGTTGCACCTGAAGTCTATTTTTTTCCCACATGCTTCCCTCTTTTTCACATTTCTCTGGTCTATACCTGTAAAACGGGCTTTGTTTTTTATTTTGGGAGCATGCAAGCTATAGTGGCTAAGAAACAGCAAAAACATTTCCCAAAACATCAAGTCATGCGGGGCAGACCTAAGAGTAATGCAGCATACATGTAGAAATAGGCAGGTATGGCCATTGGTATTTAGCAGCAAGTTTTAATAGTGTTCAACTGCAGGGTTATATACTTTTTTTGTAGATGCACCGATCCGAATATTGGTCCTGATTTTAGCAGAAATTCTAGATTGGAAATTGGTGAAAGTGGGCTTGATCCATAGCAGCAGATCTATTCGATATTTCTACAATGAATTTAAGTTGGGTTTAAAAATTCCTTAAACTGAAGAAAGGTTTACCCCAAATGGGTTCCTGTCTTTGATTTAATCAATACAGTACATTTGAACCATTAGAGTTGGTATTTGTCCCACTAACATAATTTAATAGTTTTTTTTTGTTTGTTTGTTTGTTTGTTGTTGCTTTTTAATTACTTCTCTGACTTTAAAATCTCAAGTTGGCTGTTGGGATGTATATATGTACATTTATACATACCGTACTTGATTATAGAGAGAGTGTTATGACAAACTCTTAAAAAACAAAACAACTGTGGTGATAAAAATTCAGAAAAGTATTGGGATCTGCAGATTTCCAAATTCAAGTGTGTGAATCAGATTTGATGTGAAAAAATGTGGATAAGTGCATTCCTAATACTTGTATATCTTAAACTGTTCTTGGTGAAGTAATAATACTGAAACAAGCTTATATTTGTGGCTGAATTAGTCAGGCTATCTGCTGTGGTACCAGCAAAGAAGCCTTCTAGCACCCTACCAGCCAAGTGAGTCTTCTCCGCCGCCCCCCTTTATGTCGATGGCCGCCTTTAGTAGGAGTTGAAACTTGAATATTAACTTTCCAGACAACAACTAAGACAAACTTGATATTTTTTGGAATATATATTGTTTTAACACAGGTATTCATGATCTAGAGACTGAAAACAATATTGTTGTGTTTTCTCTGGTTTTATCAATGAAAACAAAGAAATATATGTTCTAGTAATGGTCTTTAAAATTTGGACTCATTTAAAACATTGTGCACTTCAGTACTGTTTAATGCCTACATGTCATGCCACATATTTTACATTATTATTTAAAGGGGACACACTAGTAGGAAATGGGAAGCTACTGCTCCTTAAAGGTATATTGCTAAAATGCCTTTCAAGTAGCCCATTGTGGTTGTGATGTAATGGCCTTGGTTGACCATTTCCATGTGTCACTGGGTCACTAAGTTTGCACTTGATCCTTGAACCTGCTTACACTCTCTGTGCAACCAAAGTAGACCAAGTCATGCTGCTGGACATCTTAATCCTGCCGCATATCTTCCTGTGGATTACGGTACGCATACCTTCCACTGCCAAAACGAAAGATCAGCCAAGCCAGGGTTCCACTTTTGTTTTGTTTTTCACTTTAGGAATCCTTTCAGCGATGCGCCTGAGTTGCGTTTTTTGTTGTTTTTTTTTCATCAGCAAAACGATAAACAGTTGGAGTCTTAGACACTATTGTTTTTATTTTGTTTGTGTTAAAGAGTTAAAACTTTGCTGCATAAACACGGCTTGTTGCAGACCCAACACTTTTAATCTGTAATCTAGTTCCCTAAACCTTGAGCATGTACATTCCCCCTGCTTACAGTCGTCTAACATGTAACAGCTACAGCCTGCATTTAAGCAGCTACATTTTTATTTGTCTGTGAGTTAGACCTCTTATTACCTCTGCCAAGGAGGTTATGTTTTTTAGGGAAGTTTTTATGTTTGTTTCTGTTTGTCTGTGTACTGGATAACTTGAAAAGTTATGGACAGATTTTATTAAAATTTATTATCAGACATTTCCGTCGTGCCAAGAAATAATCCATTAAATTTGGTAATGATCCAGATCATGTGTGAGTTTTAGATATAGGTTTAAGTCATAATATGGGGCATAATTTGCTGCTTGACTGAGGTCAGCGCTCTCCCAAGTCCTTCTCTAGTACAGGATTTGGACCAGAATCTTCATCGCTAAGGTCTGTAACAATCTATAAAACACAGTCTAAACAAACTTCCTAGGGTTCCCTCTAAAATCCCACCCACTGACGCAATTGGTACTTAAAAAACTGCTTAAAATATTCCACTTGGAGAACATCCTCTGCTGCCAGAAGCAAAGTTATTCATCAATGTTTTCTGGAATGTAAACAGATGTGTCCGTTTTGTGTTTTTCATATAGTCCTCATTTGGTACTGAGTAACTGATGATAATCTAAGCACATGAAACACTTTCATAGCAATATTCTTCAGCATAACCTTTATAGTACAAATCATTTCAGTAGATAAATCGCCTTCAGTGTCTGCTGTTTACTATATTTTCATTAAGCCTTCACATGCCACAGCAGAAAGAAATTAACAACATTAAAGCTCGAGTAGAAATGGTAACAATCATTTAACATAAACCTCAGTAAATGATCTACATAAGCTATGTTCTCATGCACATACAACTGTTTTCTTTATTTGAGACTTCTGTCTTTTAATAAAGTATTTTACTGTTCAATACTTACTGTTTGCCTTCTTGTGTTCATTTAGGTTGAGGGAAGGTGTAAGGAAGATGGAGGAGAAGCACTTTTCTGAGCACAACGACGAACACGTAGAGTTTCTCCCTGTGGAGTGGCGATCTAAACTAGCACTAGACGGAGGTTTGTGGGGATCTTTGAAGAATAGTGCTTGAACAGAGCATTATGGGTTCACTCTAAAACATAACGGGATTTATGCATACGTGACGTGTTTCCTTAGATACGGTCGATTCAATCACACCAGACAAAGTGCGAGGACTGAGAGACCTCCTCAACAGCAGTGCCATGGACATCATGTACTACAACAGTCCTCTTTATCGTGACGAAGTGAGTCATACTTATTTAGATCATAACAGATGTGGACTCTATTTTTCTTTAAATCCTCTTCACTCCTTTGTTTTTTTTCTAGATAACCAAAGGACTCACTGAAGAACTGAACAGACTATACTCACTCTTTTGTTCCCGTAATCCTGATTTTGAGGAACGGGGTGGGAAGGTGTCCATCGTGTCTCACTCCCTTGGCTGTGTCATTACCTATGACATTATGACAGGATGGGATCCCGTACGCTTCTGTCTGCAGGAGCACTGCGCTGTAGAGGAGGAGCAGGATTTCCGCTGGATGTCCTATGAGGAGAGAAAGCTTTTAGAAGAGCTGAGGCTCACAAAGAATAGGTGGGATATGAAATATACAGCACATAGAATGGATATATTGCTAAAGGGAGTGGAAAAAGAGGTCTAATGTTTTTTGTTCTTGTCAGATTAAGAGAGTTGGAAAATCAACTGGTTAAACTGGAGGCTTCTAACCCTTCAGCCCCCCCAGCTCTTAAATTCAAGGTGAGATACTTTGGTATGTTGTTGAATTATGCAGTTGTGGTCAGAAGTTCATACACTCATCCCAGTCATGAAGTTAATTTTCCATTTCAGGTGAATGTTAGCTATTTTCACTAGTATCGGGTCATTACACTTGCAAGCTACAGTATAACCATCGATAAGCATATTTTTCATTATCTTGTTGGAACTGTCTTTACTGTGTTGAGGTTTCAGTTATCCAGCTTTTGACTTAGGTGGTGTTTTGTAGATAGCCTTAATCTTTGGTTATCCTTGTTTTGTTTTGTTTTTTTATTTGAATTGATTTATCTTTTCGTATATTTTGGTGTTGTGAATGGGAACTGGGCTTGGTTCCATAGTTCCAGTGAACGAAATGATGCTTCCAAGAGATTTTGGACAACTTAATGCTCACAACTCCAGGGGAACAATTAAGAGAAAACCCATTCGTCTTTCCCCTTGGGAAATACATACAGACAATGATAAGAGAGTTTGATATGTATTAGGTTTTACTGGCCTTCTCTTCCTACGTCAGTCTAAAACCTGATGAGTTCACTTCTGGAAGAATGGTCAAAAGTTTCCATAATCATCCTTCCAAATTTTGTTGATACCCTCACTTGATTAAGCTTTAGAGAAAGGTATGTCCCTTTAGTTCAGGTCAGGTGAGCAAATACTTTTGACAATGTAGTTTAGTTGAGCCTACATGTAAAATATTGGTCAGTTTTTGAAGAAAATGCAGAATAATTGAATGAACTACTGATTTATATTCATTAAAGTTAAGTGTTGTGTAATCATTTGACCATGATCATTTGAGATTCATAGAAAGATTGTATGCAGGTGTGTTACCATTAATGCCCTGACTAGATTACAGCATCTATTTGAATAGCCTTAGCTCTATGGCTTTCATTAGTGTTTGTGTTCAGAGCCCCAGCCTCTCAGCAGGATAAAAGCCACCAGACCTGATCTCAGCCTTAAAATTTATAGCATTTTGGGTGTGGTGCTAATTTTTCTTGAAAAACAGGAGTTTTTACAGAAACTGGTTGTAACCTTTGGACTCTGTTGTGAAAATGGGAGCTGCTTAATTTAAACTGAAGCTGGTTCTATGAAATAAGTGAGTGAAGAAATAAAGTGCCTTAAAGAAAATATTTATTTGATTATATGAATTTTTCCTTATTGTAGTCGACATATTCTGGTTCTTTGAATGTAAAAAAATCTCTAGTTTTGACTTGAAATTTTTTTTTCACCTTTTTATTCTGACAGGTAGAAAACTTTTTCTGCATGGGTTCTCCTCTAGCAGTTTTCTTGGCCCTGCGAGGGATTCGACCGGGCACCAGCGGCCACCAGGACCACATCTTGCCCACCACCATCTGTAGCCGACTCTTTAACGTCTTCCATCCCACAGACCCTGTGGTCAGATGCACCCTTCATTTGAATTTCACAAATTTTTTAGTTATATGGATATTTGAGAGTTAGGAATGAGAAGCATAATCATCTTTGAAGTAACTGACTGTTATCTGTTCTTTTAAGGCTTACAGACTGGAGCCACTCATCCTTAAACATTATAGCAACATTGCACCTGTGCAGATACATTGGTAAACAACTTGAGATTTCCTTTTTTATTACTCTTTACCACCACAAAATGGTAACCAAGTTTGTTTGGTTCAATCAAATGGGGTTTATTATTTTCTTCAGGTGTAGCGCCACCAACCCTTCGCCCTATGATGAGGTCCGCCCTACCTTCCTTAGTCCAGTCAAAGATCCAGCTTCAGACACAGAAAGCATTCCCAGCCCAAGTACTTCTCCGGTTCTGACCCGTAAACACTACGGGGAGTCGATCACCAGCCTGGGCAAGGCCAGCATACTTGGTAGGAGAAGCATTTTTTTCTTTGCTTGATTAGTATGTTTTTTACTTTATTCTATTTGAGATCATTAAGTGAAACTGATATTTTTTTTTAGTGTTCCTTAAAACCTTGATCGATATCACTGTATAAATCTGTAATTTGGATTTCCCCTAGTTAGTGGCGCCATCGTGTGGCAATGAAGGGCCTCTGCTTTTGCACAAAAAACAACACTGATTGACCATCAATTCCACATGCTGTAAGACAGACTCTACAACCCACACAAGTGGCTCAGGTAGTGCAGTTCATCCAGGATGGCACATCAATGCGAGCTGTGGCAAGAAGGTTCACTGTGTCTGTCAGCGTAGTGTCCAGAGGTTGGTGGTGCTACCAGGAGACGTGGAGGAAGCTGTAGGAGGGGCAACAACCAAGCAACAGGACCACTGCCTCTGTCTTAGTGCTCGGAGGAACACTGCCAGAGGCCTGCAAAATGACCTCCAGCAGGCCACAAATGTGAATGTTTCTGCACAAAAACTTGAAATAAAAAATAAAATAATACATATAGTAGAAGGAAAAGGAAAATGTAAACAGTACTGGCACAGTTTGTGGGGGGGAATAGTGCAAAGCAGGTGAAAA